>JAKUAN010000024.1:0-144661 GCA_030674715.1 Clavispora phyllophila
GTTGCGCCCGGGCGAGCACATCCCGCGCCTCGACCCCGGCCTGCGCCACACCCCCGCCATCGGCGACCGCCAGGTGCAGTTGATCGACACCCTCCGCACGCGGCTCGCACGCGTTGCCGACGCCGAGCGCGACCTGCTTTTGCAGCACGCCGCGCTCCGCGGCCACGCCACCCTTTTCGACAAGTACGGCGTGTTGTCGGAGGTGGTGGGGCGCGGCGCCTACGGCGTGATCCGCATGGCCGGGCCCGCGCCGCACACCGCCCCACCCGCCGACGGCCGCGCCCACGCCGCCCCACACGCCGCCGTCTACGCCGTCAAGTTGTTGCAGCAGCGCGAGGGAAAACACGCCGAGCTGCGCCCCCACTTTGTCGACCGCGTGGTGTCGGAGTTTGTGGTGCTGCTGGCGTTGAACTCGCGCCACCTCGTGCGCACGCTCGACATCCTCGTCACCCTCGCGCCGCCCGATGCCTCGCCCGACTCCGCCGCCCGCTTGATGCGCGCCGGCATCAAGGTCAGCCAGGTGATGGAGTACACCGGCGGCGGCAACTTGCTCTCGTACTGCCACCGGTGCGTGGCCTCCAACACCTACTTGAGCATCGACGAAATCGACTGCATGGCCAAGCAGATCGCGTCCGGCCTCCACTACATGCACCAGCACGGCGTGGCCCACTGTGACGTCAAGCTCGAGAATGTGCTCATCTCCTACGGCGACACACCGTTGCATCCCGACACCCGCGCCGCCATCACCCTCAAGCTCTCGGATTTCGGCAAGTCCAACGTGTTCCGCACCAAGTGGGACCGCGCCGAGCAGCGCTGGCTGTCCAAGGACGGGCCTCTCGGGTCCGAGCCCTACATGGCGCCAGAGGAGCACACGCCGTGCGACCGCGGCATCTCGCTACCGAGGAAGGACTGCTGGGGCCTTGGCGTGGTCATCTTGTCGCTCTTCAATCTCCGCCAGTCCTACTTCCGCGGCCGCTACGGCGACTACTGCCTGCTCCAGGTGCACGACGCGGTGCACGACGAAAACGTGGAGCAAACCTACCCTTCCACGTTTTTGTGGGACTCCACCGCGCCCAAAAAGAAGTCCACCTACAAAAACGCCATCTTTGCCGAGTACTGCGCCAATCGCATGGTGGCAGACTACAGCCGCAAATCCAAGGAGTGGACAATCCGCCGCGCCGGACGCTTCGTGCCCATCGAAACGCTCTTTGACGCCGTCTCCGACGACGAAAAGGAGTTGTACGACCACAACGACTTTGACCTTCGCAAGTTCTTCATCTACAAGCTTCTCGACTTGGACCCCGACACCCGCATGTCCACCACCGACCTTCTACACGGCGACTGGATGGCAGACGTCCACTGCTGCAGTACGTGAATGGTATTTATAGACACTATAAAAAAAAAAAAAGAAAAAAAAAAAAAAAAAAAAAAAAATGTAAAACATGCTAAAGAAGGGCGCCGTCACCAGAGCGACGGCAGCAAGCGACCAGGGCGCGGGATGGAGAGGGAGGCGGAGGCGACACGAGCTCGTTGCTCTCGGAGAAGCGGGAAGAAGGAGAGAAATGAATGCAAAAAGAACTGAACGGACTCGCTAGAAATCGACAAACTTGTCGGCGTACGGGTCGTCGACGCCGGTGATGCCGTAGTCCAAGTCCTTGTCCTCCGGATAGCGGTCAAACTGGGAAGTGTCGCCCACGCCCGAGGTGATGGGCGGCTCGTAAGGAGTCTCGATGTCGCGCGACACCAAGCGCTCCCAAATGACCTCATCGAACCACGGGTGGTTTTTCACATCGTCCGAGCCGTTCTGCAAGTTGCCTAGACGCTGGGTCAAGTCCTTGACAATGAGTTTCTGGAGCAAGTCCAAGATGTCGGGCTGCAAGTAGTCCGGGTAGGTGATGGTGCCGTTCAAGATGTTCTCGTATGTTTTCATGGGCGTGGGGTCGTAGAACGGGGTGTAGCCCGTGAGCATCTCGAAAATCAAAATGCCAAAGGACCACCAGTCCACCGACTTGTTATAGGGCTTGGTGGCCACCACCTCCGGCGCAATGTAGTCCGGGGTGCCGCACAAGGTGTAGGTCACGTCCGTCACCTCTTTGGCAAAGCCAAAGTCGGTCAACTTGACGTGGCCGTTCTTGTCCAACAAGATGTTTTCCGGCTTCAAGTCGCGGTAGATAATGTCCAAGTTGTGCAAGTACTCGATCGCCAAAAACACCTCTGCGGCGTAGAACTTGGCCACCGGCGTGGGGAACCGCTGCGACTTGCGCAACAACGAGAACAACTCGCCGCCCTCGATGTAGTCCATGATCATAAACAAGTTGTTGCAGTCCTGGAACGTGCCCCACATGCGGATGATGAACGGGTGCTGCGCCAACTTCAACATGCGCCGCTCGTCGTTGGTGTGCTCCACCTGTTTCATTTGCACCACCCGTTCCTTCTTCAACGTTTTCATGGCGTAAAAGCGCCCGTTGTGCACCGACCGCGCCAAGTGCACGCGCCCAAACGACCCGGTGCCCAATGTTCTTAGGATCTGGAAGTCGTTCAACGAGTATTTGCCCTTGGTGGTAGTGTCTCTGGCAAGTTTGCTTTCCGCCGGTTTGGCTGGTTGAGAAAGCTGGGGGTCCGTGGCAGACATGGGGTGGGGTTTTCTATTAGGGGATGATGGGTTTTGTAGCGTTAGTTTTGCTTTTTTTTTTGTTTCCGTGGAAGAGAGCGTCGGAGACCGGTGGCGGGGTGTGAGAAAAGAAAACGTTCACAAGTGAAAATATCCCGAAAGGGCTCGCCCCTTGTAAGCAGTATGTGAAGCGCAAGTGAGGTCAACAAGAAAAAAAAAAAAAAAAAAAAAAAATAAAATAAAATAAAAAAAAAAAAAACCTTTGATGTATTACAAGTTATTTAATACGTCGCAACTACTCGTATTGGGCGCCAAATGTCGCGCCAACCTTCCACACCTGGGGTTCTTGCCGTGTGTTGTCCCTCCAATATACTCCGGGGACCCCAGTCTGGCCCCGTTTCTACTCATCTAAGCCCGGATCTTGGTATGGACAGAGGGGCGGCATTTCTGATAAGTCCTGCAGGATGTGACGTGGCCTGGACATAGCATGACGTGCCGTACCGCACCCTCAACGGTGCGGTGACGACAATGCTAGATACACCGTAGCATATGGGCTGTCCCAAATGCTTGCTTCCGGTGTGAAGCAGCCCAACCTCGACAACCCATCCCACGCTTTGTTGCTCCTAAAAGTAGCTCTATCCCTCCACCCCAACAAACTTGGCTTCTGGTGATAGCCTCTCGTACATCCACCGAAGACATCCGCACGGTGCAACCAGCCTGCATTAATCATTTGCATAGACAATCGCTAGCGGATCCAGTAGTCGTCCAAGTCCGCGTCGGGCTCGGTGTTATTGTTTTCGTCGGTTTCCGACGCCTCTTCCTCCTCCTCTTCGTCGTCGTCATCTTCGTCTCGGTCTTGCTCAAACATAACCTCGTCGGCGGCCTGGTGGAGGTCCTGCCGCGCCCGGAGTCCGTCTCGGGCACTGATGATATTGCTTTGTCGCCGCAACGGGTGCTTCTCGCTCATGCGCTCGTGCAACCGAAACTGTCTCTCACTATCGGCCAGAAGTCCCGTCACAAGCAGAATGATCTGGTGGTGTGCCGTTTTGGACTTCTCGTACAAGTCGTTGGCGTTGAGATGGTCGAACCGTTCCATGGTTCCCAGCGCAACCAGGCCGCCATTGAACTTGGGCGCCCCCATGGCCCGGATCAACTGCTGGAGAATGTTGGCAAACCCGTGCTTGTAGAGAATTCTCGCCCGGTCTTCGGGTGTCACAACCACATCCTCGTCTGGGCTTGCGTCTGCTCTACCTTCGCCGGTATCGTTTTCATCGGCCCGTACATCTTCGTCCCCATTGTCGTTATCTTCGTCGCTGTCTTCAATGACGATATTGGTAGCGGAAAAGATTGATGTGCTATTGCTTGCTGTGGGCGCACGCACCGTGTCCAAGAGCCGGAAGTTGACCTTGTCGGGAATTTGATACCCTAACTCCTGGTCCTTCCACGTCAAATTGATCAATATCCAGTCTACCGACACCTTCACCTCGTTCAACTGGTTAGCCAACTGGACGGTTTGGTTCGGAGACTTTTCTTCGAGCTTATTTCTTAACCGTTTGGTTAGCTCCACTTCCAAAAGACGCTTCCACGCGTCCAAGAGACGAACATGCGGAAGATCCGACTTCCGAAGAACAGAGCAGTTTGTGAACCGATTATCTTCGGTATAGTTGATACCAATGATAAGACGTACATAGTCTGGGTCGGCCATAAGACGAATAATAAACTCATCGTCATCAAAGAATCTCCCCTCTACCGTCTGCTTGTCATTCGGGACCTTCACGAACAAATCGTACGACAACAAGTTAGAAACCAAATAGTCGTTCCAGTCGGAAGGAATATAGCAAGTACCCGCCTGCTGCTGTGCGGCAACAAACTCCAGGTACAGCCCCTTTATTCTTTCACTGAAATAAGACGACGACGCGGTGGCATTTCTCAAGATTTCGAACGCAATAACTTTATGTTGCAAAAGCATTCTGTGGATCTCGTAATCTTCGGACGCGGGGATCAAAATACCGTAGAGCGATTTTTCAAAAATAATTGATAACGGAATGAACTCCCACACATACTTCCGGTTTTCTTCATTCTCGTTGAAAAGATAGTTCTTGATCACTTGCATCACACCAAGCTGCACTTGGCACAGCTCATACGCTGAGTTTCTCAAATCAAGAGGCTTCTCTTCTGAGTAATCGTAAGCATGCTTTACTTCAGACGACCGCTTGTATAAGAGTGAAAGATCACGGAGAAATGTGTCATTGTTGACAATCTCGTATCGGAAAGACGTAAAGTCTAAAATGAAATTCGCCAATAATGCGAGCAAAATGACCGTCCTTGAATTACTTGTCTCGGTGTAAAACTTCTCAGACGACCCTCCCTTGCCCATGTTCATGGAGAAATAAATCATCGCCCGGTAAACATTGTTCAAATCGTTCAAGATCTTGAGCAAGCTGGATATAAAACTACCCTTTCGATCAAACGATATTTCCTTGTCATAGTTCGAAGAAATGATATCAATGAGCGACACCGCTGTAGGTGAAGTGTCCTCTGGTTTCTGGTGGGTTTCACGGTCAAACGGACTCAGGATGGAACTGCAATCAATAAAAAATGTCCGCAACGTCGAAACTGACCGGGATAGAGATCTAATAAGATAAAAAGTATTGGCATAAATGGGGTGATCTATCAAACTCACAATCATGCCCACATTACTTCCAAACCACGTCAAAAACTCTTCAGGTTGCTGGTCTTGGGGCATTTTCTGGAATTGACCAAACACGCTGTAGCTGAGTAACATCTGGGTACACAAGAACCTAAAGTTGTCGACAAGTTCGAAAACCATTAGGCTTAAAAAGTTCACGCTGTTTTTATCATGCCGCTCGTCTGTGTAAGTGGCTATTCTGCGTCTAAATTCTTCGTTGGAGCTGGTGAATACACTAAGCAATAGTAAATAGTTGGCAATGAGTTCAAGTTGTGCCGCCTGAGCATTTCCTGATTTCAAGGAAGAATCGGTGACCTTTTTCAATTCGTTGAAGTTGACAAGTTGCGTACCGCCACGCGAGGACAACTTAATCATGTGCAACTGCTTGAGAAATTCGGAACCGGCAAAGAGTTTCTGTAGCTCCAGCATTATTTGAACGTCAACATTAGTGTTACGAATATATGAGCAAACACCCGGGTAGCTCAAACAGAGCTGTGAGAGGATGGAAATGGGCAACTCCAAGAACTTGGGGAATACCGCCACATCATCCGACACAGTAAGAAGCTCGATAATGCGAGGGAATAAGTTCTCGATGATAGTAGTGGCCAACTGCTCCTGTGGTTCTGAGCCCGCCAGAATGTTCACCAAGTAGCATGCTACCAAGTTAAGCATAGCCACATTCAAGAGATGCATGCCGTTGGAATGGAGGAGTGAGACCATGCAGAAGTAAGCCTCTGGCGAAGAAAAAAACTTCTGTTCCATTTCTGAAGCCTTCTCGTGGTTTAGGTAGTTGAGCAACTGTGCTGCCAACACCACCATGGAAGAGAGCAACGGGAGATTCGAGAGAGTGTCTAAATGGCGCAATTCGGGCACAGTATTGGGCATAAGCGGGCGTAGAGTTTCAGGCGGAATATGGCCTGCGCTGATATCTCTAAATTCCGCAAGCAAATATTGGAGAGTCACTGTGAGAAGTGGTTCTGCCACCTGTACCGTTTCTGCCCTGGTGCTGGTTTCCAAGAATACCGGCACCAACGCAAGTCCTGCAATCACGGACCGCTGCATTGCCAACAAGGAATTGCGATTCAACGAGAGTGATGCCAATGGCGTGATAACCTGCCAGAACAGGCGATGGGCCTGAGTCATGTTGAGGTGAGAGTTTGCGAGCACAAGTAAAAGACCAAAGGTGTTCTCCGCCGCGCGGTCAAGCACGTTCCATTCGGAGCCAGCAGAAGCTGCTGCGAGCGAGGTGTCGCCCAAGTAGTCAAGAAAGCGCGCGAGAACAGGGATGCACCATGAAAAGCGCTCTGGTGGTGTTTCCGACGACACGAGGAGCCGAAGAAGTTCTAAGCGGTCGTGGAAGGCTTCGAGTGCATCCAAGTGGTTATTTTTGGCGCTTTCGGGTTCTTTGGCGTCGCCATTGGTGGACACCCTGTTGATTGCGCCATTGGGTTCCTTGGTGGCACAAGACACCAACGTATCGAGAGCAGAGCGGGTCTGGCCCTCGAGCCACCATTGAAAATCGTTATTCAGCGAAAGACTAGCCTTCAAGTCTGCGTTTCCGATTATGGCTTTGCGGAGCGACCGCAGAACCGTATCATAGCTGCTGTCAGGCTCTATTTGCTCCACATCGAACGGCATAGCGGAGAAGGGTTCGTCAGAGCGGGAAGGGAAAAGATGAGAATGTGTAGAGGGAAAAGTTTTGGTGGTAGAGACAACGAAGTGGATACGGGTGGCGGGTTGTGTGGGTGGGTGTTATAGGTGGAAGAGAAAGTAGTGGTATATGTGGGGTCGCGATAACGCCTGCGATATGGTACAAGTCCGGTTCGCACTAAGTCTGACTGAAACTGGAGTACGGAGGGCAGAAGTTTGTTCTTTGGGGGTAAATCGGAAAAGTGCTTAGGTTGGTGAGTGTGACGGCCCGGGGCGTTGGTTTTGTGGATTTGTAGTTTTGCTGTTGTGGATTGGTGTATTGTGTAGTAATTTCATCTTGCGGAGAGAATATTGTAAAATGAGACTCTTGGATGAGGGTTCTACTATTAATTCTAAGTTGTTAGTGGACTGGAATAAGGTGGGTTGCCGTAGCCACCGATGGGGTCATTTCGATTTGTTCATTATCTGGTGATACCTCACATTCAGCTTGGGCTAATGAACGCAGCAATCCGCATATATCCACGTTGATTCCAGAACCCACCAGTGAAGCCCGGTAGAGCCTGGGAGAGCCCAGTAGAGCTCACTAGTAACCAAGTAGACCCACCAGTAACCAAGTAGACCCACCAGTAACCCAGTTGAATCCAGATAACCCGTCCAGACCCATTACCCTAATACTCCAGTCACCAGAGCTAATCTACCGAATTTCGTAATATCAACTATTTGCGCAGTCCACTCGACTAGTCTCGCCCACTCTACTGATCCGCAGCTCCCAGTAACATACACCGCCCGTCGATTTTCGTACATTCATAACCATCACAGGCTCTACATCTTCCCCCGCCAGTATTTCTGCGCCTCGGCCGCGGGGCGCCCGCCCCGAATATCGTGCGCAACCTGCTCGTCCGCGCGCACGCGCCGCGGAATGTACTCCAAAAGCGCATCAATGTCTGACTTGTCCGGAATCCGGACCACGCCGTTCTCATCCGCCACAATCATTTCTCCCGGAAGGATCTCGATTTCACCGTCGCCCACCTTCACCGAAAGCGGCACATTGATCCCCACGACCTTGACTGCCGGCGCGGGCGCCGCAGTTCCGACCCCGTACAGCCACACCGGGTGCCCGAGCGCGCGGTGCTCGGCCAAGTCGCGCACGCGCCCCAACACCACCAGCCCCGCCGCGCCGAGGTACTGGGCGCGCGTCAGCATGAGCCCGCCGTAAAGGGCATTGGTGACAGACACATACGGCGCCACAGGCAACTGTAATTCAGCGGTGACGCCAATGACAACCACGCTGCCTGCAGGAACATGGTCGATGTACGATTTTGCAACCGGCGGGCGGGGATCCGAGAGCGGCGCGTAGAGCACGGTGTAGGCGGGCCCGGCGATTGTTTCTGCCGCCAGGCGCGCGCGCCGCACCAAGTTGGGCACAGACCCGCCGTCGCCCGCGCCCTGGGCCACTAGGGCGTCGGAAATGTCGCACGCAGCGAACTGGGCGAGACGAGCAGCATGTGATTCGGACATTGGCAAGTTGCGATCGACAATGGAATTGGTAGCAGATTAAGAGCCGCTGGTGGGGCACAGTTGGTGTGGGATTAAGATAAACCGGATGGAATGTGGGGCGGCGGGGGTTTATATAGTGCGCGCCCGGAGCAAAGGAACTATGTACAGTTGGGTGGATTCGGTGCATCCCTGTGGAGGTGGTACGAACTGCATCCGAAGGAATGGGCGACGGAGTAGATCCGAATTGGGAGTAGGGCAACCAGGCTTTGGGCCGGGAGCAGCCAGCAAATGCGCCGGGAGTATCGTGAGTGAGAAATCCGCATCACATGCAGAAACTGGTGACACTTGACCATCAAATGATCGAAGGATTAGGTGGTTGACCATCAAACCATAGTTCAGAATTGTAGTAGTTCGGGTCAGCCCCGTCACAATAAATATAGTAAGCTAAGTGTTTCACGTGTAGATAAGTAGCCGACAGATCATGGGAGAAGTACATCTTCATTACACTTCGAGTCCTCCATCAAGTCACCGAGGGAAGGGACCTCCATCTTCACAATCTTCATCGTGGGAAAAGAACTCCTCTTCACAATCTTATCGTCCGAAATCAATCTCCTTGCTTCCGTCACAACGCTTCCAATCCCACACATCCTGCGATTATCCATGAAATATCTACCTCATTCAACGAGCTCACTCCAATCTCTTCCGCAACTCATTCAACCGCTCCGTGTTGGCTTCCTCGCTCATTGGGCCTTCATAGTCCATCATCAGAACCAGCGGCTGGCCCGCCTTGGGCCCAATCTCATCCTCCTTGGTGTGCTCCTCAATTACCACAATCCGGTCCGCCACACGGAATCGGCTCATGTTTTGCAAATACTCCGGCAGCACCAGATAGTCCCGCGCAATCTCCTCTACCAGTGTGTGTCCATCACGCATCGCATTCAACACTGCCGTGAGCGTCCGGGGGTGAAGCATGGTTCTGGTTCCCTCTGCGGACATTTGCGCCTCCACCTCTTTCTGGCCCTTGGAGAAAAGCTTTTTGCGATTCATGAGCTGTTTCAACGCCCGCACATCCATCTGTGCAGAGTTGTCAACCGCATACGACTGGATCTGGCGTCCTAACTGGTTGATGGAGTTGATGAACGCAGCATCGGCCGATGGATCCATTCCATCTCTTCCTTCTGGCGAATTTGCCAAGTGGGCGCCTCCTGGTGTCGACTTGGCTATTTCATTCGTTGCCTTTGCTTCTGATTTTGATTTGTTTTGTGGTTCGGTTTCGGTGGATTTTTCTTCCTTGACATTCTCGGGGCCCCGGGCAAACTGATCCTTCAACGCTTGCGGTGGAAGCCTTGCTTGAGAGGTCCGAGTGACCGGAGTAGATGCTAGTGTTTGGTTCAACTTGCGTGCCCGTGACGCTGTATTTCCCATAATGTGGAGTAAGTATGGAGATGTAGGTAAGTGAGAATGAGTTGCGCGCGATTGGTGAAGATGCTTCGTTTTGGGAGAGGTTACACCCGTCGATTGAATTCTTTTTCCTAATGAGAGTAGGAGTTTATTAGAGGTGGTCGTGCTTTTGGTCTAGCTGGACGATACTGCCATAGGTTCTTTTTTCGCATAATCACTTCCATTTGCCAGCGATGGGTTCTGCTCCATCTGCGCATTTGTGGTTCAGTCCACCCATATTCACTCCCATCTCTCTCTATTATCTACATCCAGCGTCACTCCATATGAATGTCTATCTATAGTTCTGGTTTCTGATCGTGGATAAAAAGAAAAAAAAAAGAATCTTCCACATCTTTTGTCCTTGCTTCCTACAGCTCCAATGTAAGCCAAAAGCAAATTCGTTTACCAGTCAACAGCCTTCATCTCTATGTACATAAGGACCGCAATCCTTTTCCGTTCAAAAAATGCCTTGAATACTTGTTTATTAATGTACAGATGCAGATAGCCTAGCTAGACTTTGACTTCTTCTTGTCCTTCTTTTCTTTCTTTTCCTTCTTCTCCTTCTTCTCCTTCTTCTCCTTCTTCTCCTTCTTTTCCTTCTTCTCGGACTTGTCGCCCGATGTGTCCACCTTTACTCTCTTCACCACTTTTCCATCAGCGTCTAGCCTGGACTCGGGGATTGGTTGGGCCTCGCTGTAGTCGTTGGCAGAGTAACCTGTAGGGAAATGTCTCATTCTCAAGTTTTCTTCTTTAGGAACGTCTTCCCTGGCCTTAACCACGCGGTTAAGATTGATTTCTGGAATCTTCACAACCTCTCTCACGGTGTAGAAACGGTCGATTTTCTTGTTGAGCAAGTTCTTGCTGACAATGGTGTACTTGTCGGATTCGGAAGCAAAAAGCTCTTCATTGGCCTGGTAAGAAGCTCCTTCCAACTCGAAGGGCTTCACACCCTCGTTGGAAACTCTAGATGCGGTGAAAGACACGGGCAAAGTCTTCAATTTGGAAAGAGGGAAGTTTTTTGGTGTCTTGATCAACCAAACCTCTTTGTTGTCCAAAGACGAGGAAATCTCGGGCAACGAGGTTTTGGTGTAATGCTTTGGTGCTTCGAATTTAACATCTTCAAAGTCAGATCCGCTCTCGGAGTCATAAACAAACTCTTCGGATTTGTGGGGAGCCATGATGTTTACTGAAACGACTTTTATCGAAAAAAAGCTTAGATGCTCATCTGCGAAAAGATCCATGTTACATGCAGTATATTATTTCGGAAGGTGGTGTTTCCATCTCGCGACAAATCTCAAAAATGAGGAGACAACACTCTACGATTAACTGTATGCGATCAAATTTTGCGGACTTGGAAGTTTCTTCTCTTCTCGTTTTATTTCTTACGGTTTAAGTTTTCGCAGCTCGTATGCCGCGATTTGGGTTGTGCCGTCGCCTTCGAAATGAGTTCGCCACGACTATCTTGGAGTAGCCTCTGCAACACAAGGAACCCGCAATTCTGATAGACTGTAAGATGATAAGATTATGAATTAGAAGGGCAAAATTAGAAGAGCTAAACGCCCAGTTTCGGAAAATTTGTGGCTCTTCTATCTCCCTTACTTCAACTTCCATATGTCTGATAGAATTGGAGTAGAGGATTCCCACCTCCCGGGAACTGACATATAAATAATGCCATTGCAGTAAAGGAGATAAATATTGACATTGGAGTAAAGGAATATCATTTCCAAAAAAATGACAGATAAATAATGTCATTAAGATCCTTTGACTATCGAAACACAAAAAATGCAAATTGTAATGCAAGAGTTTTGGATATTACTTATGTTTGTCAACTTCTCCTTAAAGCATTCATTTTCAGGTGTCCTTCAAACCTGCTAAGCTTATGGAGTTTGGATTTTTTTTTTTTCTCATCCCAAATATGTGAGGTTTCAATCTTTGACAATTATATCAGGTTTTCAGACGTTATCATGGTACACTCAGTCTCAATTTAGGCGCAATAACGCTCTATGCTAATTCACAAAACAATTTTTTTTTATTTTCCAATCCTGATTAGTAATCGAAATTGAACCCATATTAAAGTACTCTAAAGTGACGCTTCCACGGTAGATGGCTGAAAGTAAAATTACAAGCCTCTTTTCCCGCGTTTAGTGTGGTTTCATTATCAAAGTCATGCAAATCGGTTGAAGAGGCAGAGTCGATTTGAAAAATATACAAATCAGGTAGCTGATATGCACGCACGATAACTGACGTGCATATTCAATGTCACATAACTGTACTTATCTATGAGGAAGAGCACTCACAGCCTCATCCCAATAGAGCCTTTCAGGTTGCTTTGCATGACAAGGGTGCGGAACCTGCACTGTTCCAACTTATTCGTATTTTATATACAGGCGTACATCTGAAGCTGGGAATCAAAGATATCTATCTCTTCCATGAGGTAAGAAATAGTAGGTCTAATTAGTGGTGGTTGAATAAGTATATTAATTATGCAACTGTGAGCAATTAAATATGTTTTTAAATGGTAGAAAATAGGAAGATTCCGGTATTGCTACGATGGGAAAGTCTGTAGGGAACTACTGTGGTAACCTTCTTGTATGCAGTAATCATCATTAAGGGCGAAGCGAGAATTATTTGACGGGAACGGCTGTTATACAACTCTCAGCATCGACTACAAAGCAGAATAAAGTAAAATGGTAACGGAAAAAAGTTTTAGTGGTATACCTCTCTATCTACAGTGTGATTGTTTTGTCAATTTCAATAAAATATTCCCCAAACATGTGTAATTATTGGCCGTTAACAAATGTGTCTCCAGCGATAGGGCTAAGTTATCCGCGTTTGAGCCCCGATCCTTTGTGCATATCATGCCTCTACTGTCATTATTGCAAGGCGCATGCCAAGTTTCGAAAATATAAAAAAGCAGCTTGAGGAGCTGAATATTGCAGTCATTTTTATTACACAACTCTAATTCAGAACTCAAATCCACTCCGAAAATGTCTGGTTTCAAATCTGAAGATCTCGGAATCGCTTCCTCCTTTTACTTCGCAGTTTATCTTCTTTTCGCAACTCTGATGACTTTCGTTATGTTCAAAAGAGGATTCGCTACCGTCTACACTTTCATCTGGGTTTTCAGTTTATTCAGATTCTTTGGCCAATTATGCGGTGTTGTCTATGCAGCCTTGGGCCCAGACCATTGGAAATGGCTTATTGCCTACTTGGTTTTGGGAGCAGAAGGTTACTTCGCGTTGATTTTCGCTGCATTCCGCTTCACTTGCAGAGCTCAGGCTAATGAGTTTGGTTCATCCTGGGTTTTGACTCTGGGCCCACCCATCAGAAGCTTTCTCTTACGCCGAAACTTTACTTGGGGTGAAATCTTCCGTTTGATTTTGATTCCAGCCAACATCTTGGTTATTGTCGGTGGTACCATGTTGGCTGGCATGGCAGATTCTGACACCAACAACGACTCCACTATCAAAAACTCTCAGCATCTCCGTACTGCTGGACAAGCTTTGTTTTTGGCCATGACGGTCTTTGCTGTGCTTTTAAATGTCTACGTTTACCTCAGGGAACGCGTTCGCAATCACATCACAGTGGGTGTTTTGTGCGCTTCTCCCTTCTTGTTGGTTAGAGGTATTTTCGGAGTGATGTCGATTTACATCACTGCCATGAACTACTTTGACTCTACAAACTACACTAATGCCGGTGCTTCGCGCAAAGTGACCATTTATGAGTATCTGATGAGTACCACCATGGAGTTTATTGCTGCTTGTTGCTTGATGACCCGTTTCTTTTACGAGAGTAGAGAGGTTCGCCATTCTATCGTCGAGAATCTGGAGAGTGACAAGGAAGTTTGATTGTCTTTCTCTTTTTCAAATATACTACATACAATGCAGTGTTCCTGATACTGTACTACTGGCTATATTGTATGCAAGAAATATATGCTTAAAGCAAGATCATATACCCTCTTACTTGATTAGTGCATGTCACAGTCCTTACTTGATGTGCATATCTCAATCTTTTCTTGATGTGCATATCTCGATCCTTCCCCTTCTCCTATTTGGAAAGTTTTAATCAGCTGAAAGTAATCCGAACAGATCAATTTCCCCGAATCACCTTCTCTTCACGTACATCACATTGATATTCTCTCGAATCAGATGTATCTCTCGTCCCAATGGGGGAAGCGCATCTTTGATTTCCTGCTGGAACATCATGCTTCATTCATCTTGGGTGCACAAAACGAACAAACGTTGCTGCAGTATTAGATGGTGCCAAGGTAGTATAAGCAAACTATTCTATTTTTTATATATATATATCTAGGGTACAAACTCAAGCTAAACTTGACTCCGGAATTGCCAGCAATTGCTCATCAAGCCACTAACTTGAGAGCTTCCAGATCATGCGTTGCGAAAAGTCCTATTACTTTTAGAAAAAGGGTAAAAATCAGTCGAATCTAACGACGTTTAAAAGAAGACCCAACGCTTGGCGTTCGACTTCTTCTTATTGGAGCTCTGTGTGGTTGAACTATTCGACAGGTTACCGTATGTGACCGCAGGAACGGTTCGGTTGTTCGTAGATGGGTTGTAGTTGATGGTGGCATCCGTTTCCACAATCAACTCGATGTTGTATCCTCTGGCCTTGTTAGGGCAAGCGGTCCGGTTATTGTTGCCCCAGTAAACGAGATATTCTCCTCTGTAAGAGTTATCTGGGCATGCCAAGAATCCGGTGGAGTTGCGGTAAGTCAACTTCTGGTTGGTGATACCGAAACCATGAGTGGCGTTCCTGGACCCGATAGTAGTGGTCAACTGGTATGTCTTGGGGTCCACGTGAACATTGGTGTTGTTTGCAACTTGCTGGGTGCTGTTGTCAGACTTGTCACTTCCCGGAAGATTCAACACATAGCCCTGGGAAGCTCTAACTCTTCCGAAAAACGCCTTTTCGTCAGCGTTCAACACAAGTTCTTTCCCGTTGTACTTGAGAAGATTGTACTGGAAAACAGCGCCCTCGTGGTGAGCAATCACGGAAAAGACGGCTGAAGATGGTCGATATAGACGTTTGACAGGAACGGCCACTGCACAGAGGGCCAATAGAAGCAAATTGAAGAAGTATGTGAAGTGCATTAAGACTATGGTTTAGGGGAAAAAATGGATGGAAATGGAAGTAGGACCAGCCACCCGGAAGTATTTATAGGAAAAGGCAAATGTTCTGCGGTGGAAGCAAGATACCGCTTCGAGACAGGCGCGAGCTAAAAATGGCAACGATCCTGCGCAATTACGTAAGGGGGCTCATTACCTTTCCCAAATGGGATAACCCCCCGATGGGCGACGAAAATAAAGCGCTGGTATTTACATTTCTTGTGGAGGTGGCAGGACCCTTACTGTTTCTGAGTTTTCTTGTCGTGCGTACATCTGGTTTTGATCTTGACTTTTTGCTTGATTTGGCCTCGTACTATGGTTGTCGTAGATCGTGACTAAAGGGACATTGCTGGGTATGACCAAACTGAATACAGGAGAAAAGGTCACGTTTCGGTCACAGTTCGTCGTGGGTCTATATTGCCTGCAGTATGGAGGTGGAACTGATGATCCCTGGGAGTGCACACTAGGCAGGAGGGCTTTCGACCCTTTTCATCTGTGGTGAAAGGAGCAAACGAGGTTGGGAGTGTATGATGCAAAGAAGGAAGAGCTTCGATCTCATGCCCGGTCAATCGAGCGAAAAATACCGGTGTGGGGACTGCATGGTCGCAGGTGTCTTTCTCCTACTCGCGACATCCTACCAAGCCTACAGGCGTGCAATCGCAGATATGCATTACCAGAAGGAATAAATATAAACCATTCTACTTACAACTCAACGGCCTTAGGGCAGTTCAAAGCGGACTTCAAAGAACCGTAGATGGTGAATTGCAAAGAGGTCAAGGTACCGACCATGACCAATCTGGTTGGCAAACCGGCGAAAGAACCACGGACACCCAACTGCTTGGCCAATTGACCCAACAAGCCCAAGGTGGATTGACCTGGAGCCTTCTTGGTCTTGTTGACCTTGGACAACAAGGTGTCAGCAGGTTGGGACACGAAAGCGGCGGCACAACCGGCAATGATACCAGCACCCAAGTTGACGGCGGTTTGAGAACCAGAGGACAATTCGGCCTTTGGAGTTGGGATGGAGGCGTAGATGGCCTCGGCAGCTCTCTCGAACACCAAGAACTTGGCGATGTTGTAAGGGATTTGCTTGAACAAGATTGGGGTGAAACCGTTGTAGAAAGAACCGACACCCTCCTCCTTGAGGATTCTAGAGAAACCGCCAACCAAACCGTTGGCGAAGGTTGGTTGAGAAACCAATCTGATTCTGGTGGCTTCCAAAGGACACAAGGCAATGTCAGCAAAGAACTCGGCCAAGGCGGCGGATCCGACGTACACAGAGTTCTTGTACTTGGAGGCGGTGTCGTAGCCCAATTGCTCAATGAAGGTCTTCTTGAACAATTCGTAACCACCAAACTTGAACGCACCTTGCAAGGAGTAGCCCAACACGGTTGGACCCAAACCGGTCAACAAAGCACCGGCACCTTCCGTGGAGACGACTTGTCTGAAAGAACCAACCATACCCTTGTTGTACACGGTTGGCTCCAACTGGATTCTGGTCTTGACCACATCGATAGGGGTCATGGCACCGTGGGTGACACCACAGCCCATGGCACCGGCGAGGGCAAAAGAGGCGTAGTCACCGACGGTGAAGGAAGGAACAGTCTGTTGCTTAGAAGCCATTGTGAATGAATATGTACAGAAGAGTCTCTAGAAAGAAAAAGAGAAGGAAAAATTCGCACGAGAGCCAACGTCCGGGTGTATATAGGTGAATCGCGCGCAAACCATCGCCACGCGCTCTCATTGGTTTAGCGGCGGCGCGGGTTTCTTTTTCGCGCGCCCGATCTGGCCCGGGTCGCCCGATCGGTAAATCTCCGTTGGCGAGGTGGATGGTTGGGGAACCGACGATAACCGCGGACGGCGGGTACTGTGGGGAGAGTTGAACTCGCGTGTAGAGAGTGCAACTCGCGTGCAGAGAGCCGAGCTCGATTTGTGTCCAGCGGGGATAGCCCATTTGGCGTATGGGTACTCATTGGTCGGAACATCGGTAAACCTTCTCCTGTAGCCTGTGTATGCCTCCTACACTGTTTCGCTCTATCTCCGTCAGTGGTTTCGTCTCCACCGCCTGCTGTCTCCACTCGACTGCCAGTCGTAAGGTGCCGTTATTGGCCTTGTCGCCGCTGTATAGCGTCTGCGGTTCCTTGTTTCGTTTTCCCGTCAACTTCACGCCGTCATCGTGTGGAAGGCCATATCTGCACGTGCCCTTCCACGTGCCATGCTCGACAAATGTGCACCCGAAATACGCCGTGGTGCGTCAGTTGCGGCATCATGGTATGTGGCTATTGATGCGAATCCATTTCTAGTAAATATATTTGCTGCGGCGCTGGCCCGTACTTGAGCCGCGGTTCGTCGCTTTCCCATCTCTTGGCCGGCCCTCAACCGCTTGGGAGTTGAACCGGACGGAGACCGGCTGCAACCGGCAAAGCTCACGATCGCGATCGTGTGCCGCATGTGGTGTTGGCGAGATGCAACCCACCGATTCGATAATTACAACGAGCGGAGTCGACATACGTAAGGGCATTTGTAGTTTTCAAATGAATGGCATGGACGTCGCAGTAAGGCGTTGTGGCGCCGTACGCGAGTCTTCTCTACTTTCCACCGGTGATGCAGTCTCCTTCGGTCTCAGTCTCTGCTCTCTACTTCTGAATCCAACCGGCCGCCGACCGGATTTTCGGCGATTCCACCTTCTATCTTCGCTTTTCACCGCCTCGCTTTCTCATGTTGGGAATAGGCGGGAGCATGCCGTATTGTAACGGCATTCTGGGTGCGGCCGCGGGAGGCGATGTCTGTGGTGCCCCTCCGCGAGAGGGGGCCCAGTTGCCAAGATCTGGAGCAGGAGCCTGCGTAAATTGGCCTGGTGCCGGTTGGCCCTGCGTAAATTTGCCTGGTGCCGGCTGGCCCTGGACAAATTGGCCTGGTTGTGGAAGTGGCTGGCCGGGTGGGGCAGCGTACACTTGGACAGGTGGGGCCACAGTCGTTTGAGGCGGCGCAAACGTCGGCTGCGCAGGCGCCTGGACCTCCTGGAGTGGTGCTTGGAGTGGTGTTTGCAGTGGCATCTGGTCGGGTCCCGGGGCTGCGTGGGAGGCAGCAGAGAATTCCTCCACCGCTATTTCTGGCGAGTACGCCTCGTCCTCTGACGAGTCTTGCATCACGTCTGCGGCCTGTGCCTGCTCAGGGTTGGCTTGGGCTGGCTCAGCATGGACTTGCACTGGCACAGGGTCCACATGCGCAGGCGGCTCCGGCTGTTTCTCTGGTACCCGGAAGTGGTCTAGAATGTGTGCAACAAGCGACGCGCGCAACGCAGGGTCCTCGAACGTATGGTACGCCGCCTTGTGCTTGGCAGCCAACGCCGTGGACCCGGTGCCCGAACCCAACACCAAGTCGCCCACGCGTAGCTCGTACACGAGCGGGTCATGTTCCACCTCCACAAAGTCGTAGCGGATCTTCTTGGTGGGGGACTCAAAGTAGTTGTTGGCGCGGGCCATCATGAACTGGAACTCGGCGTAGGCAATCTCAAACACGTCACGCAACTTGTTGTCGGCGCGACAGTCTGTGGCGAGCTTGGACACAAGCGGCAGGTAGAGCTTGGCGAGCCACGCCTTGATGTCGTCAAACAGGTAATTGCTGCGGGCCATGGCCCCCACGTACGCCATGAACACCGTGCGCAAGATCTGGAGCTTGTCGGCCACCGGCAAGTCAACGGACACGTGCAGGTTGACCGCGTCGGCGAGGTTGTAGCAGTAGGCGAGCTTGGCCACCACGTGGGGCGCAGTGAGGCGGAACTGAAGGTACTGCAAGTCCAGCTCGTGCGCCTTGGGGAACATGTCGTCGAGGAGGTCCACGAGCGCGCAGTCGACGAGCGCCGCGCCCTGGCGCGCCAACTTGCGGTTGTGGTTGTTGTTGAAGTCGCGGTTGTGGTCCAGCTGCAAGAAGTCCAGGGGGAGGCGCATCGACTTGTCTGTGAGAACGAGTCGGAGGAGACTGGGGTCGTCGAGCGGCGGCAACAGCGGCGGGTACAACGATTCGGCGGCAGTGTCGGCGTTTGTGTCGCTTGCACCCGCGTCGGCGCCGCCCTTCTTGTCAGCGCCGCTCTTCTTGTCGGCGCCGCCCTTCTTGTCGGCGCCGCCCTTCTTGTCTCCTCGGGTGGGCGGCGTGTAATCCAACAAGTAGCCCACGTGGCGGTCGGGCCGCTGCAGCTTGAAGTTGATTGCTGCAAATCCATGCAAAAACGGCAACTGCCCCTGGTCGTAGAGGCTCTTCAACCGCACGGCCACCTTGAGCTGCGGCGAATGGAGCGACGTGCGGAGTTTATCCGCGAGCGGGTTCGCGGCGGCCGCGCCGGCGGGCGGCGTTTCGCCGTATTCACGCACCAACTCCTTGTACTGCGCCACTGTGGGTGTTTTGGCCACCACCTGGTTGAGAGTAGCTTGAAGCTGGGAAATGTTGCCGCGGACCTGGTGGACATCATCACACCACGCGAGAAGAGAGTCGGACATGGCGAGTTCCGCGGAGATTCCGATATTGGCGAGTTCCTTGGGTTGTTGTGGTTCCGTGGCGTGCGGAATTGGGGTGGATGTCTGGAGTAGGCGGGGATACACGTTGGGGTAGAGAAGATTTAGAGCGCTTGATACTGCGGTCGTGCGGTGCACACTTTGGTGGCGGTGGGAGAGATGTCTGCTGGTTTGGGATGGGCTTTAGCGGGAGTGGGGAGGTTGGACTTTCGGGGAAGGTTGGGGTGGCGGGACATTTGCGCTTTTCTTCTCGGCGCTTTCTTGTTTTTATTGTCTTCCACCTTTCTTGCCTGTGGTGGACCGTATACGTGGTTTCGCGCATTGGGTAACCAGAATGCCTTCCCTCGTTCAGTCGGTTTCTGCTAGGTTTTTTCGGCCCGCCAGTCGGCGCCTTGGCGTGTCTACATAACTACGAGCAGCTACGATCCGCCGTGGTCTCCCCAGGCTTTATTTTTTTTTTTTTTTTTGGTTATTCCCACGCTTTGGTTGGCTGTCCCAGTCAGCTATGTGCACACCGACTCGTCAGATCTCACTGCACCTTGCGCCGGAGACATTTTGCTTGTCCAAAAATAGACGACTCGAGCTTGGAGATAGCCACAGCAGGGCTGAAGCGGCGCAGCCAAACCAAAATAAAAAAGCCAAAGCGGAAAAATGGTTGATTCCGTGGTCTTTGCCGTGGCCCTTGGGGTGGGCCGAACGGCATTTTGAAAAATTGCGGTGGGCATCACCAAAAAAAAAAAAAAAAAAACTCGACCGCAAACTGCAAATTGGAAAAAAAAAAACTTGCGTTTCACCTCCAACAGCTTCCCCCTCCTCCTGGTTTCAAATCTCCAGACCTCATAGCCCCCTACTATGCTCCTTTGACATCGCAATTCTCTTTCCCCACACAACATTCCACCCTTGTACTACCGTCCCCCAGCTAGTACCGAACTGAAGCCTCAATCGTGAACCGAAACCCAAATCGCCCGCCAAACTAGCCCATGAACAACAACTACTTTTCCGAAGACTACATTCCGGGAACCACCAACATCCTTGCCTCGCTGGACGACACCTCCAGCAACCACACCGGCAGACCGTTGAAAAGAACCCGCAATGGCATCATTTTGCTTCCCCAGCCGTCGGACTCGCCCAACGACCCGTTGAACTGGTCCATGCCGCGCAAGATGTGGCACTTTTTTGTGGTGAGTTTCATCACCGCGTTGACCGCGGCCATTTCCAACGACGCGGGCGCCGCCCAGGACTCGTTGAATGCCATCTACGGCATTTCCTACGACGCGATGAACACCGGTGCTGGCGTGCTCTTCCTCTTCATTGGCTGGCTGTGCATCTTCTTCGCGCCGGCGTCGTCGTTGTACGGCCGCCGCATCACCTACATAGTGTGTCTTTTGGCCGGAACGTTGGGCTCGGTGTGGTTTGCCGTGTCCAAAAAGACGTCCGACACCATCTGGTCGCAGGCGTTTGTGGGGATGTCGGAGGCGTGTGCCGAGGCCCAGGTGCAGCAGTCGTTGGCCGACATTTTCTTCCAGCACCAGCTCGGCTCGGTTTTGACCGTGTACATCTTGGCCACTTCCGTGGGGTCGTTTTTGGGGCCGTTGGTGGCCCACCTTATTTCCGAGAGCCAGAGTTTCCGCTGGGTCGGATGGTGGGGTGCCATTGTCACGGGCGTCACGCTTTTGGTTGTGCTTGTGGCGTGTGAGGAGACGGTGTTTGACCGCTCCAAATACTTCCCTGTCTACGACGCCGACGACAAGAGACTTGCGGAGGTCGAGGTGGAGACCAACGCGGACGCAGACGGGAAGGACGAGCACGAGAAGGGCGAAGACGTCAAGGACACCGTCTCCGCCAAGCAAGACTGCGTCGAGAAAACCGCCGAGGGTCTTTTGTCCGAGTCCGACACCCGCGTCTGCGTGGACCACGAGGCCAACGCAGTCAACGAGAAGCTCGCGCCCTACAGCAAGCGCATTGCGCTCATCACGCCCTCGTCCTACATCGACGGCTTTGGCTTCGTCCAGTACGTCAAGCGCTTCATCATCTACTTCAAGGTGTTCACCTTGCCCGCGGTGTGGCTCTCCGGTCTCTTGTGGGGCTTGCAGGACGCGTACATGTCGTTTTTCTTAACCACCCAGGACACCTATTTCTCCGAGGCGCCGTGGAACTACTCCGAGACCAGCGTGGCGCTTTTGAATGTGGCCACGTTGATCGGTGCCGTGCTCGGCTGTTTCATGTCGGGCGTGTTGTCCGACAAACACGTGCTCTGGTTGGCCAAGCGCAACAGCGGGTTGTACGAGCCCGAGTACCGTCTTTGGCTTCTTTTCGTCACCATGGTGGTTTCTCCTGTCGGCCTCATCATGTTTGGTGTTGGCGCGGCCAAGGGCGGAGACTGGCCCGCGTGGGTCATTTACGGTGGCTTGGCCCTCATTGGTTTCGGCTGGGGCTCTGTTGGTGACACGGCCATGTCGTACTTGATGGATGCGTATCCCGAAATCGTCATCCAGGGCATGGTGGGTGTTTCCATCATCAACAACACCTTGGCGTGTATCTTCACGTTTGTGTGTTCGTTGTGGCTCGACCACTCGGGAACCCAGAACACCTACATTGTGTTGGCGGTGATTGACTTTGTGTCGATTGGGTTTATCGTCCCGACGCTCATTTGGGGCAAAAAATGGCGGAAGAACACCAGAGGCCTTTACATCCAGTTGGTGGAGCTCTCGCAGGGTATGGACTAGTTTCTGCCTTGGCCTGTGGCGCTCTGCTGTGCCTCGGCTTGTTCATCTGTTACTTGTTTGCTTTCCTATATACTTATAATGCATGCACTATTGCTAGAGCCGTTGCCCTGCCGTATCACCCTCTCTTACCCTCTCCTGCTGGCTTCACCCCTCTGCTTGCTTGCTTTACTCTACGTCTCTCCTCTCATGGCCTCTGCCCGCCAAATGTGCATTAGTAAACAAGATCTAGTCCATAGCCACCTCGCCGTTGTCTTGGGCTGCGAACGCCGTCGACTCGGTTTCGGCGGCTCCGGTAGGCGCCACGCCGTCCATGTAAGCGGACAACTCCGCGTCCAAGTCCTCGGCCGACTTCTTGGCCGGTCTTGGCTTTCTTGCTGGTCTAGCCTTTCGGGCTCTCACACGGGGCGCCTCTTTAGCAACCACGGCTTCTCTTGCCTCTGCGGATTCTCTTGGCATTTTGCGCACCGGCGCTATTCTGTCGGCCAACGATGTGGCATTTTCCACAATCAATGTGTTGCCCATGGCCTTTTTGCCGCCAAAACGCAGAATGGCCTTGGCGTTGTTCTCCGCAAAGTGCAGCTGGAAACAAACGTACGCCACCGCCTCGTCACGGGGATCAAACTTGACAAAGTCCACTGGCGCCACATTCAAAAACAAGTTGGACAAGTCTTCGCCGTTCAACTCGGGATGCACGTTTCTGAGGCGCAACATGGGGCGGCCCTGTGCGCTGTGAAGAATCTGGCCCGGAATTTCCGACCTGGGGGCGGGTCTGCCACGCTGGCGGTTAGTATAGGAATGTAAGACATGGAATCTGGAGAAACCGCATTTGCTCTAACATACTGGTGCTCTGTTGCCACGGTTGGGTCTTCTTCCCAGACGCTCTCTTCTGCGGTCTTTGGGTTGCGAGCCGATGATTTCGTCCAAGGATTGTTCTAGAACGCCGGACATGGTGGTTAGAGTTGGGGACGGTGGAGTTGTTGGAGTTGGTGAAGTTTTGCGCGGTGACGCCGGTGTGGAGGACACCCGTACCTCTGGCACTCACCACCGCCGTAGCTGGGGGCACCGGCGGGGTTATTTGGCGAGACGGTTTCTGGCGGAGTTGGGAAGTCCCCGGCTTGAATGAGCAAATTCGCAAAGGCGGGGGGAAGGGCCTTGAAAGTCTGCGCAATCTCAGAAGAGCGCATCTGGAGATTAGATTGGCAGCTCAGATGTCAAAGTGTGGAGAGAGAGAAAAAAATGATTTCATCGAGGAGGTGAGTTTGCTTTGGTCCTTGGTGAATACGGAAAACGTTTGCTAATTTTATAGCAGAGGTGATATACGCACTGCTGGCTTGACAGGATTCTTCATGTGCACAGAAGTGTTCGGTGCGTCGCCTGTCACAGTAATATGCACAATGCAGCGGCGATAGATTAATCGGGTCCATGAGGGAAGCGAATTAAATATTACTACACTTATTTGGGTAATGGACTTGTCGCCCTTGCTGGAAAGCTCTCTGTGGATATGATCTTCTATACTGGTGCTTTTTTTCTTTGGTAATGCTTTCGTTTACTTCTTTCTTTACCTGTGGGTTGTGAAACTGCTTAAACCCGTTTCCTATTCCATTTATTCACTATGTGGTAAATTTCTCGAGCCCCGAACTTTTATGTGAAGATTTTAGAGCTTAGAGTCGCATAAAGTTCTGATCCTCCACTACTGGTGTTTTACCAAGTGTACTCCAAAGGTGGAGCCAATCAGATCCAAAGTAGCACTCTACCCTCAAGAAAATAGAAACTAACTGGTCCTCAACTATAGCGTAACATCTACTGGCGACCATCCCACGACGGGATGTCTACGAAAGAGTCAAACGAATGGATTGCAACAAAAGAAGCTTCTAAGGGAGGTGAGAAAAAAAAAAAAGAGAATATAAAACAATGACTTAGTTGCGCTTCTTGGAGGTTCTGAAGTTCTCGTGCTCTTCAAAGCGGATACCCATCAACTTGCCGTCCACATTGAACTCCTCGGTCTTCTTCAAGTAGTCCAAAGGAATCAACAGCGGCCAGTTGACAAACTGGTAGCCGTTCTTGATGATGTAGCGGGTGTTGTAAGCGCCAAAGTAGAGGCAGCCGCCGAGGAAGAGCAAGTTCTTGGCGGAAAATGGCAGGCCTGTAGGGTACAACAAGAGCGCCACAAACACCAAGAAGGATGCACCCACCAAGTATGGGAGCAACTGCACGTAGGGCGATCTGCGGTCCACAAACGGATTGGCAATGGCGTCACGGTACGGTCTATAGCGGCCCAAAAACAAGTCGTACGAGTCCTGTCTGAGACCGTCCTTGTAGTTGTTCAAGTAGTAGCGGGTCACGGAGTTGACCAAGTCCTTGAGCGCGCCCATCTTGGTGCGCTGGCCCGTCCGGGTGTAGTCTGTCTTGAGGGCGCCGGTGCCGGAGTAGGCGCACGAGACCGCGTCGGCGTTGTCGGCCCAGAAGCTCTGGAACACCAAGTTGAACAGCGGGTCCAAGCGTTCCCAAGGCGACGAGTTGTGGGCCGGCAAGTAGTGGGCCTGCTCCAACTGGGTCTGCAACACCCAGCGGCCGAGCATCGACTGCACCACGTTGGTGCGGTCCAAGCAGTCCATGCAGTTGGTGCGCACCACCTTGCGCTGGAGCGACTTGACGGCGTGGTGGGCCAAGTCGTAGTGGAAGAAGTTGTCGGAGGTGTAGCCGAGGGCCACCAAGTGCTCGATGAGGAGCTTGACGCGGTCCCAGCGCATTTTTCTGCACTCGTGGTGGAAGTCAAAGTAGATGTAGTGCACCTGGGGCGCGAGCGCCGCCGGCAAGAACTCCACCGCTTTCTGGTACGCGTCCTTGACCGGCTTCTCGTAGCCGCTCTGGTTGACCAAGTTGACCAAGAAGTTCTCGCCGTACAACGCCACCTGCTCCTCAAAGTGCTTGGTGGTGGCCTCCTGCGCCGACCGGCTCGAGATCAGAAGATTGGGCTTGTAGCGCAAGTTGTTGATCTCCAGCCAGTACACCGGCACCGACCCGCGCGTCTGCAAGAGCGCGTACACCTGCTTGTCCGCGGAGGTGAAGATCTGCTCCGTCTCGTTGAAGTTGGCCACGTGGCCGTCGTCGTCGATTCCGCGGCGGAAATACCGCGTGCCCGCGCGCAGCGTGGCCCGCCGGGTGATCAACGCAAACTCCAACGCCTGGTTGCCCTTGAAGTACGACGTGTGCGACTTGAAGTAGCCGTAGATCACGGGGGTGGCGAACGCACCCGCGCCGGCCGCAACCAACTCCTCACACAAGTACTTGTTCCACCAGAAGCGGTCGTCGCGCGCCGGCGGCGCACTGGCGCCGAGCTGTCGCTGGGCCGAGTGGGTCAAGTCGTACTGGCCGTCGATGCAGAAGAACAACGTGGCGCGGCCCAAGTGTTCGTTCAACAACGACAAGTACTGGGTTTCCTCCGGGTCTTTCTTGGAGATCGAGTCGTTGCCGAGGGCGTAGATCTTGAACAGCGTCACCTTGCCCACGCTGTGGCCCACCACTGCTCCCGTGACTTCGTGTTTGTCTGCCACCACGAGGTACTTGTTGATTTTCAACTTGATGGTACCCAAGATTGCCGATGCGGGAGTGGCCCCGTCGCGGGAGTAACCCACGGGTGGTTCGGAGGAAATCTGGGGGGTGCTGGCGTTGATCGAGAGGTAGGCATTCGATGCGGCCGAGTGGAACACGTGAGTTCCGTCGTGGGTGATGGTGTGGGTCAACGACATTGGAAGAAGGTGTGGTGGTTAGGGACAGAAGACACCCGTGCCTCAGATGAAAGGAGGAGGTTTGGGTTGGGCGAGAGTTTCCGAGCGGAAGTGGCGGTGGCGGTGGTTACGGGCCGAAGCGGTTGTATTTGTTTTCTCTACACGACTCGCATCGGTGGGAACGGTGGGAATTGTCGGTGGTGGAATTGTGGTGCTCCGGTCTCGGTCGCGTTTTGGGGCAGATGGAGAAAGAAGGGGAGAGTGGATGGAGAGTGGATGGAGGTTGGATGGAGAGTGGACGGAGAGGTGCGGTGGCTACAAAAGTGGAAGTAAAGAGGAAAAGAGAGAGAGGCTGAGAATTGGCTGGAACGTAGGGTATATTCACCTCCAGATGGTGTTCCGATTGTTCGCACTGTATGACTATCTGGCAGTGCGGCCCATTGTTGGAGTGCACCTCTACAAAAGCTGGATGGGAAACGGTGGGCAATTAAGATCAACCGGTACCATCAATAATCGGTACCAGTTTCCAGAACCCAATACCAATTTCCAATAACCAATAGGCCGATAACCAATAATCGTAACCTACACCTATTTCCAATAACCGATAACCAATAACCAATACTAATTTCCATTAACTAATTCCAAACCAATACTAATTTCCATCAACCAATACCGAACCAATACCAAACCAATACCAAACCAATACCAAACCAATACCAAATACTAATCTCCACTTTTTAATTCCAACCCAATACCAATTTCCACTTTCCCAGTCCAAACCAATACCAATCGGTATGAGTGCGCATGTTGGCTTATCGCGAAAATACGCCCACGGTGTTCAAATCACCGACAATCTTAGACTATGCCTATGGCTGGCAAATCGTCCAGTATCGCATTCGGTCCGAGCAGCTTAACCACCAGGGCTGCTTTCGGTTTCGTTTTCGTATTCTCCTCTTGTGGAGATTGGGTGCCATAGTGCCTCGTGCCGTTGACGATTCAATTCGCACCCAACATGTATTTGTGCCTAAAACCGACAAAACCACCACCAAAATACCACACCTCCTCCAAATCGTCTTTCTAAAAAGCATAAGCCGTACTCTCATTGGCCTTCTCTTCCTTCAGTCGTTCCGGTGCATGTAGAGAAAAGCACATACAGGCGGCGCTCAACTCCAGTAACGTGAAGAAACTCGATTGGCCTACAACAACCCATCGCACAACTCATCCCACAACTCATCCCACAACTCATCCCACAACTCATCCCCACATACCACAATCGTCCACACCCCTTCAGATCTCCTCGGATTCCGGCGATTTCACCAATTCCACATATAGTACCATCTCGCGCGTATTACCCCAGACACCAAACAAACCACAAACACCCGGCCAAATAACCTCCTCGCTGCCCCGCATTCAATGCAGTGATTTTCTACTTTGAATTTTCTCCGCCGTCACCCCTGCCACTGCCCCGCTACTGCCCCGCTACTGCCCCGCTACTGCCCCTACTACTCCCGCCACCACCACTGGCCCAGCCACACCCGTGCCTCCCGCCTCCACATACGCCTCCACCATTGCCGTACCCACTTCACATCCATCTCCCCATTCTTTCACACACACACCCAAACCCCCCAAATTTCCCCATTTGCAACCATGCACAGATTACGCACCATTCTCTCCGGCCACGAGCTGGACGTGCGTGGCGTGGCCACCATTTCCGACACCCAGGTTGCATCGTGCTCCAGAGACGGCACCGCCCGCGTGTGGGACGTTGCCACCGGCGCAAGCGAGACGTTTTTCCGCTCCAACACATTCATCAACTGCGTGGAGCACGTGCCCGAGCTCGGGTTGATTGCGGTGGCGGGAAAAGACGCCATCATCTACTTGTGTGAGCCCCACGAGCTGTACGCCAAGCCGGGGCATGACGTGGGTCGCTACCAGTTGGTGGGCCACACCAACAACGTGTGCGTGCTCCGCAGCGGCCACGGCCAGCTTGTTTCGGCACTGTGGGACGGCACCGCCAAGGTCTGGGACTTGGCCACGTTCACGGTCAAGTACGACTTGGTGGGCCACGCGGCCGCGGTGTGGGACGCGGTGGTGGTGGACGCCGACACCGTGCTCACGTGCTCGGCCGACCGCACCATCCGCCGCTGGCACCGCGGCGTGGAGGTGGCGCAGTACCGCGGCCACAGTGACGTGGTGCGGCGGTTGGCGCTCTTGCCCCACGCGCTGTTTGTGTCCGCGTCCAACGACGGGCTGCTAAAAGTGTGGGACCTCGACTCCGGCGTGGAAGTGCAGACGCTCAAGGGCCACGCGTCGTTTGTGTACGACGTGGCGGTGTTGGCCGACGGCGCGCTCGTGTCGCTGGGCGAGGACCGCACCGTGTGCGTGTGGCGCGGCGGGCGCGTGGCGCAGGCGCTCGCGGTGCCGGGCGTGCTGGCGTGGTGCGTGGCGGTGTTGGCCGACGGCAGCGACGTGGCCGTGGGGACGTCTGACCACCACATCTACGTGTTCTCGGCCGACCCGGCGCGGGCGGCGCCTGCGGACGTGGCCGAGGCGTATGCCCACAGCGTGAGCGCGGCCGCGATCCCGGAGCAGGCGGTGGACGGCCTCAACAAGACGGACGTGCCCGGCTACGAACGGTTGGCCACGCCGGGTAAGCAAGAAGGCGAGGTAGTGATGGTCAAGAGCGCCGCGGGCGCGGTGGAGGCGCACCAGTGGTCGGGCGGCCGGTGGGTCAAGATCGGCGACGTGGTTTCCGCGGCAGGCTCCAGCTCCAAGAAGACCTACAACGGCCGCGAGTACGACTACGTGTTTGACGTGGATGTGGAGGACGGCAAGCCGCCGCTCAAGTTGCCGTTCAACGCCACCGACAACCCGTACACCGCGGCCGAGCTCTTTTTGGCCGACAACGACTTGCCGGCGCTGTACGCGGACCAGGTGGTGCAGTTCATTGCGCAGAACACAGAGGGCGTGCTGTTAGACCTGGCGCCGGCCGCGTCGGCCCCTGCTTCTGGTTCTGCGGCCGCTCCCGCTCGCGCTGCTACTTCTGCACGTCCCGCGGCCCACACAGAGCTCCTCACTTTCAAAGACTACAAGCCCGAGCAGCTCGTGCGCGGTTTCAACAAGTTTAACAGTGCACAGGCTACGCCGTTTCCTGCGGACACCGTGGCACGGGTGGAGCTGGCGTTGCACGCTCTTGTTTCGCAATCGGCCCTTTTCCTCGTGAACGACATTGTGCCCACGGTGTTGGCGCAGTGGCAGCGCGACCAGAAGTTGATCGCGTTGGACATGCTCCGTATTGCCATCCCCCGCATCACCGTGGCCGACTTGATTCTGTCGACCGACACCGCGGAAAACCTTCTCCGGTTGTTGTTGGACTCGTTCGACGACATTGGCGGCGACCCAACACTCGTGATGATGATGGCCAAGATCCTGTGCAATTTAATGAACACCATTCTCTTTGCCCAGCTCTTTTTGACCTCCGAAGGGTCGCTGGTTGTGTTCAACGAATTCTTCGAGGACTACACCTCCAGGTTTGTTCTCGCCGCAAAGTTGCTCACCACCACTCCGGAGAATGCATCCCACAAGCAGTATGCCAACGCTCTTGTGGCCGTGAGCGCCTTCTTGTTCAACCTCTCGGCGTTCCCATCGAAAAACTCCATGGACCCTTCCAGCTTGGTGGTGGTCACTGGCCTCTTTGACGAGGTTGCCGATGACATTGTTCGGGCAAATGAAGAAGCGGCATACCGGTTGTGCTTGTCTGTGGGCAATCTCCTCGCAGGAGCAGCGCAAACGCCGCTGTGGTACACCGTGTGCCAGCAACTCTATACGTCCCTGCGCTTCCAGCAGTTGTACGCGGGTAACTGAGAATTTTTGCATCACCCACGCCTTCCCTACAATTTAGATAGCACTCAAATACATTACCCTATTTACCCTAATAGAAGAGTTCCGGAACCTTCTGCACAAACTTCGCCAATTGGTTCGCCACGTCAACGTCGACGTTATCGGAGAGAGGCAACACCGAGTAGGCATTCACCTTGTAGTCGGAAACACCCACCTTGCCTATGATTTCGTACGCCTTTCCGGTCTCCAACTTGTCATTGGAGTGGATGGAAACATCGATGGCACCACCCGCATCAATTCTGGCGGAGTCGGAAACCGAATCAAACGATTCGACTCTTCCAACCACTCTCACCACACGGCCCGCAAAATCTTTGATCGTAGACGCGTTCACTCTGATACTAGCAGCGTCCATTTTAGAGTTGGTGATGTGGCGAGAGCGACATCAAAGACGCGTCTTTAACCTTGAGTTTACACCCGTACATCTTGCGCCGTTTGTGTTCCCTCATAAGGTATCTAGCTGTTAATGGCTATACTCATAGTCCAGGATCGGGAATATAGCCAATTGCTCCCAATAAAACTAAACTGCCGCTTAATTATTAGCAGGAGGATGAGAAAAATCTCCCAAGATACCCGTAGGTGGCGTGACTGTGTTTCTTTTTACCTCTGGATACATAATCGATGGTGTTTCAGTATGTATTGTAGTTGTATCCTCTTGAAGAAGGGTATATTACTATACTGGACAATTTTAAGAAAGAAAAGAGACGATCAAGGCCATTTTCATTTTGTGGTTGTGAATTTCAATCGAGGTTTGGTGACACAAACGCAAAAAACATCCATACACCACTGTCTAAAACATCCATACACCATTGACAAAACACCCATACACCATTGACAGAACATCCATACACCATGGGAAATGTTCCACAAAAGCGTCCATTGTGCGCCTTCGAGAAGGCTTCCAGATGTTATCAACCAATGCGAACGCAAGAACAAAAAACCCCAAGAGAAAAAAAGAAAAATGCGCAAGCCCGGAATCGAACCAGGGGCCCAACGATGGCAACGTTGGATTTTACCACTAAACCACTTGCGCTTGTATGTCTTACTAGGTCGTTCAGTGTATTACTGTGAACAATGTATCTGCAGTTTGGAACAACAACTTTGACGGGTAATAGGTAAAGTCACTTTGAAGTTTTGGATTTAGCTAAAAAAAAAATTAAGATTTGAATCTAGGCTCAAGAAAAAGCAATTTGCCTTGATTTCTTGTCGGCTCTCTAGTTTTCTGATATGGAGATTCAATATAGATCTACAAAGTAGTTTGCCAAATCAAGATCTGTATTTACGAGCATACTATATTTATTGCACAGCCTCAGATTTCTGCAGGGCAACGCTTATTGTAACGTCACTTAAGTACATCAATGAAATCGTAAGTGCTCTTTATTTCCCTCAACTAAACATAAAGAACATCAGATTCAACCAGTACTCCAATTTGGGTCAGTCTTTGATCTGACATAGATAAAGACATTACTCCATCATGAATATTACTGAGATCATATCATTTGCAATCACTAGCGAGATGTGGTCCTGTATCTTTTAAGCGGCGGTGCAGATTTGACACATTTTTTTGTGCACATAACGGCATACCAGATTTTGCACCCGCCCCAGCAGACTATAAACGTTCACAAAAGGAAGAGCCGACTAAAAATATAGGAAAATACAACCAAATCTTGGATATTGTGTAACTTAGATGCATATTCGTGACGTTTCTTTGCACTTTTCTTTTGTCAAGCTCCCAGGATTTTGGAATATATAAACCCGGCTTCCTCGTCGATCTCATCCTCTTTTTTATTTTATTTCTCTAGTTCAATATCGCAATTGATTCTTACTGCCTCACAAACAGTTCTGAAGCAATCTCGTATCTTGAACCGATCCCAGCTTATACACTCCCCCAAATCTTTCCTCCCCAAACTCCCTCCCCCTCCTCAAACTTCCTATCCTAAACGCCTCACAAACAAATCAAACCTCAACAAAAAGCTAATTAAATCGCTTTAAAAAGTCACAAAGACTTAGACTACTAATCTATTCACTTGGTACAACCTCTAGTCTTCTCGTACCTCTAGTACTACGGGTACTCCTCTAAGCCGCTAAAACTTCTCTTCGGTACTTCTAAATCCTCTACTTAGCTCAATCTTTCTTAATCCTTCCAATCCCTTGAATCCCTCAAATACCTAATTCCTCAACCTCTTCAACTCTTAATATCCCCAAAAGAAAAAAAAAACCCTCCTAACCTTCTACTTAAAGAAGTAGATCACCAATCCTCCCCTAGCTAATCCCCTCCTCGCTCCTCTAAATTTGGCTTCTATTCTTAGCTATCGAAATCCCTTTTCCCAAATCAGCTTGAAAATGCTGACTGATTTCTTGGACGAATTTAGTCCTTGGAATGACTTGGAGGAACTTATTCCTCCACCCGATCCCATGGAAGTTCCACGGCTGGTTCTGCTCGGAAAGCAGGACGCAATCAGCTTAGGGTTCTGGAAGCTTGATGGTCAATGCCACTCCATCGGATCAATTAAGGACAGTCTCGCTATCATGTTGAAGCACTCACCGACTTCAAAAGAACCACCAGACAAGTTCTTCTCTGATCCTGAAGTTGACTTGGACAGAGACGGGACAATGAATTTCTCCACTGACGAGGAGACTAGTCTCTTCTCGAACAAACGAGACTCTGGACAATTTGACCTCATTGACTTTGTGGATGGTAATAATATTCCAGAAAAGAACATTCCTTTTGGAGATACCGGAGATCCTTCAAGAACATTGGAAGAAGATATCTTGGATCTCGAATATGCTGCAAGACTTTCTAAGTCCACTAGGCCATTCTCGACAGGAACACTCTCCGAATTCAACTTCCTGGCGGCCGAAATTGAAATTGACTCATATCCTCGGGACAATCCTCCGAAAGTAATATCTCCTGCCAATATGCTCACTTCCGATTTATCACCAATTGCCTACTCCTCCGATAACTACCCGACTTCCCTCGCATTCGATCCAGACAATCCTCCTGATGTTGGCCAGAGTACAAGATTCGAAAATGAAGATCCCGATTCCACTTTTGACGGTCCGAATTATACTTACGCTCTCGATAATCTTGTCCGGAATATCTTGCCCAAGCGACAGTGCCCTACTCCGCCGCACGATCTAAACAAGGCAATGAGACAAGGACGAGTATCAAAGAGGCCACGGAAAAAGACGAAATTGAAAAGAGCCTTTGATTACTCCTACGCCCAGGTACATTGCCGAGTGGAATTGGCGCCGCAGCTCCAGAATACTGCTAAGCTTCCAGATCCTGGAGATACGGGCCACGAATCTCAGCTAGTGTTATTGCAGGACCAACAGGGATGCATAATAAACCGGACACGGTTCATACGAGGGAGTCTAGACGGGCTCGAGCATCTTCACAGAAATGTGACATATGAGAGGAATGACTTCTTCAATGTGAGCCATCCATATCAGCAGGAATTCACTCGAGTGGAAATAGATCTGGCGACAGGGCTACCAATAAATGAGACAAGAAGTGGTCTCTGCCCTTACTGCGCAGAGTTGAGTTTCTACGAGCTAAAAAACTCCAGCTACGCTCAGCACTTGAGCCACTCTCATGGGATCTTCACAGATAATTTCTTGACGCCAAATCCCTTAAACATTGGCCACTACGCAGTTGCGAAGAGCACAAACTCGCCGCGAAAAACCACTGCTCGGATTCGATCACACGAAGGGGTAGTATGCCCTGCTTGCTACAAAGTGGTAGAAATCCGATGCTGGACATCTACACTGGAGAAGAAGCCGCTATCCAACTACTTGCGCCACTTTAAAGAAGAGCATCGAGTTGGAAAGAATAGAAGCAGCTACTTCCGGGAACAGTCATCATAGGCTCGCTTCCGCTCCACTACCAAAAGAGAAATAATAAAAAAAAGATGAAAAAATAAAAAAAAAATAAAAAAAATAAAAAAAATAAAAAAAAAACTATATAACTTCTAATAAAAAGAAAATGATAAATTACACCTATTTTACTCTAAAGTATCAGTATTGTCTATTTACGCATGTATGAGTTCGTCCAAAAATTTTCCGGCCTCGCCTCTCTCCTCAGCTCTCATCAAGCTCTCACCGATCAAGAAACCGTCCACACCGTCCTCGTACTTGTACTTCTTGACATCGTCAACACTGGTGATCCCAGAGAGAGCCAAAACCAATACATCTCCTTTTCTTCCACTGTTCTTCGCTTCAGAAACCAAGGAAGTGGTAGTGTTCAAATCCACGTCGAAAGTGGACAAGTTTCTGTTGTTCACGCCAATGACAAGAGGCTCCTCGTTAGATTGGTTGTAAGTCAAAGCCAAAGCTACCTTCAATTCTGCCGAGTCGTTCACTTCCACAAGCGGAACCATTCCCAACGACAAGGAATATTCGTACAATGATTGCAACAAGTGGGCATTGTCCAACATCTTCACAATCAACAAAACAGTGTCTGCACCGGCCAAGCGAGCCTCCAAGATCTGGTACTTATTGAAAACAAACTCTTTTCTCAAGACTGCAGGTCTGTTCTTTTCGCCGGCAATCACCTGGCGGATGAGCGCCATGTCAGAGACAGAGCCCTTGAACCACTTTGGTTCGGTCAAGACGGAAATCGCAGAGCACCCGTTACGGGCATACGTCAAGCCTTGCTTACCCGGGTGAGCAGAAATGTTGATGTCTCCCTTAGAAGGAGAAGCTCTCTTGAACTCGGACAAAATAATCGTCTCGTTGCGAGCTTTCGTTGATGCAAGACGCTCGTAGAAGTTCACAAGTGGAGGAGCAACGCCAAGCTCGTAAGAAGTCTGCAAGTCAACAAAGGACTTACCTGGCTGGGATTCAATTTCCTGGTAGTCCTCCACACGCTGTTTGTAGATGGTATCTAAGATGTTGCCCTTTGGTTTGGTCGTCTGGCTCTCGGCCCAGGTGCCTCCGCTCATTTTCAAAACGTTCTCGATGATCTCGTGGCCCGCTTCCGTCAAAATGGATTCAGGATGGAACTGAACACCTTCGATGGTGTAAGTCTTGTGTCTGATACCCATGATCACCTTAGGGTCATTTTCGGTTGTGGCAGTGACTTCTAAGCACTCAGGAATCTTGCCCTTAGTACCGGCCAAAGAATGGTATCTGGTAGCAGCAACTCCTTGTGGAACGCCTGAAAAAGCGCCTTTCCCATCATGTTTGATGGTGGATGTCTTTCCGTGGACAATTTCTCCCGCAAACGTGACCTCACCACCGAAAACCTCAACCATACATTGTTGGCCCATGCAAACGCCGAAAATGGGGATTTTTCCGGAAAAGTACTCAATAGCCGCCTTGGAAACACCAGAGTCGGACAGCGGATGTCCCGGACCTGGAGAAATGAACAAAATGTCCGGCTTAATCACGTTTTCAATCGTTTCAATGTCGATCTCATCATTTCTGTATACATCGACTTTCTTGCACAACTCCGACTGGCACAAGTACTGATATAAGTTCCAGGTGAAGGAATCGTAGTTATCGATCATCAACACATGCTTCTTGGAGTGAGTCTGCGGCATGTTTGTTATGGTTCAGAAGAGTATACTAACTTTAGTTCTACTCTCGCCTACAGTTTCTGAGTCATGTGGAATCCGCGTACATCTTCATATACAGTCCGTTCGAAGACCTCATGGCATAAGTTAGTTCGCTCATGGTATCAGTGACGATTGTAAAAGAGACTTGAGGTGTGCAGTCAGAGAGGGAAGCATCCTTGATGATCCATGTGTTTATTAGCCTAGTCAATATTACAGAGTGTGTTTGATTCCTAGAGAAGAACATATCCTAAAGAATTATGGAGGGCTTTATATATACCGCTCGGGATCCATACGATCCTTCTAGATCTGCTGCCTACACTTCTTCATGAGGATAACGCACTAACCGAGTGCTGGGAGGAGTCCTTCATTAGTTGCGGCAGAGAGTGTGCGTTCTAGTCACTTACGGAGAAGAATGTGCATATATATATGCCTGCACATATACCATTGATGCGTATGAACGGTGCTTCTGAAGACGCTCGCCTAGTCACTTTTTCTATTCCGGAGACGAGAGCTGATTGGATTTTTGTCGGCCAAAATTTCCCTAATCTCTTTGTCCGTATCTTCGAATTCTACTCCTCTTAAAATCACCGAACTCACGAGCTCAAGGATAAGCATGAACAACGACGACAATATGGCCAACACGTAGTTAGAAATGGACACACCAATGTCAAGCCAAGACCCTTCGGTCCTCACCAAGTAGAAGAAATTGAGTGACAAGAAGTCGGACGTGGAGATGATCAAAGTGGAGATTGTAAACTTTCTAATTCCCAATTGGGAGTTCATGATTCCAAAACAGGTGGACAACAACACGTACGGAGTGATCAATTTGAGCATGAGCAAAGCGCCCATGGCAAACGGATCAAAAATGGGCACCAATCGGTACACCGAGTCCAACGAGAAGGACGAGATGGATGCAACATTTCCAATGCCGAAAAATGCAAACTGCAAGAAGAAGAAGCCAATGATGGAAACCCGGATTGTTTGCAACCAGTAACCTTGGGGCAACGAGTTCAGGTGTTTTTTGCTCTGTGCAATTTCTTTTTTGGTGAACTTCAATTGAGTCTCGATGCGCAACCATTGCAACAATACCAACGAGTAACTGATGTAGAAAAACAACTCGAACGAGATTGTCAATATTATAAATGTAGGAATAAATGTCAAGAAGATAACCAAAAGTCTCACCTGGTAATCGGAAGAAGCATTGAAAGCATGAAGAACCGGCAACACAATCAACGACACGATAAAAGTGACCCACCCCAATACCTGCGAATGCAAAGGTAAGCCTGTTCTCGCTTGTAAAGACATGACGGACACATTGGTGGCGTACACCATGATAGGAATGGCGGCCAATTGGGCAATTACCAATTTCTTGGCTATGGAAGAAATTTCCCGTTGGAAGACAATGCCAGCGCCCACAGTACCCACAATCAACGCGGCAGCAGAACTGATGTTGATTTGCCACAAGCTTTCGACCTTAATCACATCCAAATTGGTGAAGATGCACATGCACACACAGCTGACAAACCATGCCAATCTGGTACTCACAGGGAAGGTCTTGCGCATCAACGAAGGGTACAAACCGACCAACACAAAGAGGATGGAGAACATGTGTCTGTTGAAAAAGCCGTATACGATGCTCTCGTACATGCAGAGGAACGACGCAAAGGTGAAGATCTGGGTTGGGGTGGAGATGCCGTAGAGGAACACATTCAAGCCCTCGGAAAACAAGCTGCGCTCGTTGACAATGGTGTACCAGAAGTAAAGCGGGAAGGCGGCATACATGTAGTAGTTGAATGGCGAGTGCTGGTAGAACAACACATAGGTCAACGCCAACGCCAACGCGCCAAACGCACCAAGCAACGGCTTGGAGTGCGGCGGTTGCTCAAATGACGTCAAGATGAACAACTTCAAGAACACAATGAACGAGTAGACAATCCAGCCAAAGAAGCCCAAGGTCACAATCGAGCGCAACAACACCCAGTTGTATGTCTGCAAGTACGTCAAGCCGTCCAACGCGCACTTCATCAACTCCTCTGCAAGAAGAATAAGCTTGGTCTCGACCTCGGGCGAGGGTGCCTCCTTGAGCTGGGCGAAAAGCTGTGCAATCTCCTGCTTGTATGCGGCAATGGGCTTGGCCACAAACGGATCAAACGGCTTGTACTGGAATTGGTGGTTGTAAACCTCGCTCTCCTTGACCAAATACTGCTCCACAATGGCCAACGCATTCTCGTACAACGCGCCGATCTTGTCTTCCGCGCTGCCCTCGATGTACGCCAACGGCAACTCGCCCACAGAGTTGGCAGGGTAGTTAGCACCAATCAAGTATGCCATCAACGACGCAATGTCTGCCTGCTTCACGTCGTGGCGCGCCAAGTGGTCCAACGCCCATGTGTCGAAGTAGTCGGCCTCGTACCCCGACGCCACTGGATCTTGCAACTTCAACTGCTCCACCGATGCAACCTCGGGTTTCCTCACGCCCGCGCCCCACGCAATCAACGGTGTGCGTGTGTTGTCGGGGTGGCCGTCGCCGTGGGAGCCAAAGTCCGACATGCCGTGGTCGGCCGTGAACACAAACGCGGTTTCGGAGTCGCCGAAAAACTCGTGGATCCGCGGCACTAGCTGCTCGAGCTGGCGGTCGATGTACTGGATGTTGTCGTAGTACTCGGCCGAGTACGGTCTGTAGGCGTGGCCCGCGGTGTCGGGGCCCAACAAGTGGAGGAAAAACACGTTCCCGTCGCGGTGCAACTCGTCGTGCAATGTCTGGTTGGTCTTGGACTGCTCCATAAGCAGGTCAAAGTGGTTGAACACAAACGCGTCGAGCTCAATCAGGCTCTGGGTGAAGTCCTCGAACTCGTGGCCGTACATGCACACGTCAATACGGCCCGGAACCACCGAGTCGCCGTACGCAAACATAGGCAAGATATCGGGCGACCCAAAGGAGTAGGTGTGGGTCAGCTGATTGAAAAATGAGTCAAAGTCCACCGGGTTTTCTTTCCAGCCCTTGGTGACCGCGCTCACGTCCTCGTAGAACCCGGCAATCATGGCCACATGGCCGGGTCTGGACTCGGTGGGCATTCTGGTGTTGGAAATGCCCCACGTGGCCTCTTTTTCCACGAGACTCCGCAAGTAGGGCGCCAAGTATTGTGTTTCGCCGGTGGTGGGGTGTGTGAGCTTGGTGAACGTCTTGTCCGCTCTTAAGCCGTCGCCAACAATGAGAAATAGCCGCTTGGCTGGAGGGTTGGAGGTGGACCTGTGCTGGTCCATTCCGTGGACCAACGGCGACACAAAGTAGATGTCAAAGATCAGCCAGAGGTAGAAGAAGTGGAACGCCACTCCCACCACGATGAAAAGCTGGCGCTGGAAACTCATGGGAAGAAGGTGGAGTAGTTGAGAGATTGGAGATGTAGGAGTGCAGATGGCACGGTGAGGTTACGGTAGATCTACAAGGCGTTGAGATTGCAGTTGTGGTTACAAGGATTGAAGGGGAATTTTATTTTTTTTTTTTTTTTTAAAAAAAAATTTGTTTTATGCTCATAGTGAAGGGTATTATGTTTGTTTTTCGGGTATTTTCTTCTGTGTTTTCTGTGTTTTTTGTGTTTGTAGATCCATGGCGACGCGTTTACTATCGCGTAGGCAGGATAACACGTAGCTATTTAAAGATACATGTCAGGAGAAAGAACTAGCTGCGGGAAATAATTGGAGAAGGGAAGCAGAATGTGCTTCAAAGATGGGATATATAGGAATTGGAGAAGAAACGCTGAAAAAGCGGCGTTGGTTTTTTGTTTTCGTACTTGCCCTAGAACGTCAATTGTTAGTTGTCCCACATTTGTGCTCCGGTTCAGCGAAATCAGTGGTTCCACTGCATAAAAAGCAGAATATTCTACAAATGAGAATAACCGCTAGATTTCGTTTCCGGTCGCTTATAAAATGCATTATACTGCGCCACTAACAGCTCGCTCCATACTACCACGGAATCAATATAACCTAAGTGGTGTCCTGTATTCCTATCCTGTCTATGTCATGGCATTCACCGCTGCACTGTCCCGGCAAAACTGCCGAAGAGTATCTTTGAACTCTTGGAGCGCTCGCGTATAGTTCTGGAGGATAAGCATGTCGTTAAACAAACACGTCTGGTACACATCCAAGCACGACGTGTCCGAGAAAATGATGTTGCGGTGACGCTCGTCCTTTTCAAACCTCCCCAGTTGGTACCGGAACACCGCCAGCCGGTACGCCGCAAAAGCCCGCTCGTACTTCTGGAGCTGTTCCACGTGCGCAGCCCACTTCTCTGCAGTGAGCTGCACCGCCGTATCGATGGTTGGCGGCGCCATCTGGAAAACTAGCTCGGCGTCGTTGTGTTCCGGCGCCAAGTCTGCGGTGGAAATCGTGCCGTTGGACGTGCGCCGGAAGTCCGTGTTGATGGGCGTGAAGAGCGTCTGCGCACGGCTGCGGCCGTCGGAGTACTCCGCCAACTTGGCGCGTTTGGCCGACGGCTGCGCCAGTGTGCTGGCCTTGCGCTCGCCCGCGGTCTTAGGCAACGTCAGACGGATGTCGCCAAAGTCCACGTCGTCAAGACCGGTGCCGAGCGACGCGCGGAGATCGCCCATGCCGGCAAACTTGGTGCGCTTGTTGCCGTTGACCGCATACGCGGGAGATCCTTGATTGCGGTGCTCAGAGAAGGCGTGCGCCTGGGACGCCAGCCGAGGACGCCGCAGCGGCGATGCAGACCCGAGTTCAACCACGTCGGGCGAGTCTGTGCGGGTGGCGTCGGGATCTAGAGAGGTATCCGCGCCGTCCACGGGCGGGTGTGCATCGTAGAAGGTGGTTTCGTCCTCGTCTTCGACCACGATGGGCTCGGCCAGGTCGTAGCCGCGGCCGCTTGTGTCCGGGTGCTCCTGCTTGAAGTAGGCGCTGTGGTCTTCGCAGTCCTCTGAGTCGGCGTCCGAGGCAGCGTCCGAGGCGTCGTCCAAGGCGTCGTCCGAGGCGCCACCCAGAACCCCGCTTCTTGGGTCGCTTTCCGCTCCGCCCTCATTGTCTGCAGAGGCGCCGCTGTTTTGGTTGGCGTGTTCTCCCGCATCGTGTCCGGGGGTCTCGTCCTCGCTTTCGCTCACCTCATACACAGTGTAGTGGCGCGCGTGCGCATACTGCTTTGCCCTTTGGTACGCCTGGTCGCTCTCGGCGTCACCCTCGTGTTCCAGATCGTACTGGCCCCACAGGCCGTACTTGGCGCGTCCGCGGGCCGCGGCTTCCATGTACTCGCGGCGGCGGCGGTCGAGTTCCTGCTGTAGGGCCAAATTCGCCAATTTGGCAGCCGTGGCTGCAGATGTGGCGGTGTTGTCGCGGCTCTCGGGGCGTGAAGTTTCTTGCGCCCGCAGACTCTGTTCTTTGGACTCCCTCGGACTCTGCCTCAGACTCTCGTACGCCCGCTCGCTCGATTTTTCGCTGTAAGCGTTGCGCGCAAACGCATCGTTGTACGCCCTCAGGTTTTGCTGGAAATAACTGAAGTAGCTGGGCCCGCCATACCCCCCACGGCCTGTTCCCGTACTCTGGGTGAAGTGGCTATAGCCGTACCCATACGTATTATAGCCGCTGGCATTGGCTGTGGTATGGCTGCTGGTATTGCTTGTGGCGTATGCCGTTTGTTTTGTGTAGATGTTGTTTTTGCTGTTGTATTGCCGCCTTAGCGTAGAATCCTTTAATGTATCGTACGCTTCTTGGATCGCGTGGAACCGCTCGGTGTCGGCGGGATTCCCGGTCTTGTCGGGATGAAATTGGAGCGCAAGTTTCTTGTAGCGCCGCTTGATGTCATCCGAAGACGCATCTATGCCGACCCCAAGAACAGAGTAGTAGTTGGCCATGCGGTGGAATTCAGTAGACCGCACCTGTTTGCCTATTTGCGGTGTGGTCACGTGCGCGGCGGAGGAATTGATGGCAGTAAGTGGCATAACTGGCGAATGCCGAACGAAAGGGAATGCAAATGAGTATTGTAATAAGTAGCTGAAACATTCATGAGGGGTCTCTTGTGAGGTTGGTGGTGATTATGTCTGCGGTTGTTTTCTGAGATTGATACCGCTACATATTCTGTGATGCGCAGTGTTTACCTATTCCCGGGTGCAAACTGCGAAAGCAATGGGTCTACGTTTTCTAGGCGGGGTTGGCCAGTTGATTAGTATTTGTTTGCTATTTAGATGTACTACTAGGTTCATTTGACTTTTTGAATTCGCTTGGATAATAATAGCTATTTGATTAGCTATTTCATTGGCCATTTGTCCATCTACTTGATAGCTATTTCATTGGCTATTTGTTCGTCTATTTGATTAGCTATTTCATTGGCTATTTGTTCATCTATTTTCATCTATTTGATCACCTATTTGATCACCTATTTGATCACCGATTTGATCACCGATTTGATCACCTATTTGATCATCTATTTGATCACCTATCTAGATTTACACTCTGAATTATTAGCTGTATCTCGCGCGGTACGACAGTTCATGTGTCCTCTCCGATGTCAAAACACAAGATGTTTCTCCTTTACACTCCGCCGCCTACACCCGGTACGCCTGGATCACACTTTTATCTAATCGACAGAGTCCGCTGAAGTCGAAACGGTCTGGTCGTAGAACTTATCCATAATCACCGAGGCGTACTCTGGCGCCTTCGTCTCTTTCGCAGCCAACGTAAAGATGTTCGCCACCTTATCATTAGTAACACCTCCGTTGTATTCGGCAGGCAAGTTTTCTTTGCCGAAAGCCGAGCTCAAGTCACCGCTGCTGAGCATCTCAAACTTGCTGAGGGTGGCCGCACTCATCACGCCGGTGGCCTTGAAGAAAGTGAACACCCATCCCATCAACAATGGCACGTTGATGAAGTACTTCTTCGACAAGAGCTCCGGGTAGTTTTCTGAGAAAACGTGAATGATTTGCTTGGTGGCCGCCTTCATGCCTGGGTCCATACGGAACATCGACACGTTGTTGTAGTCGTGCACCTGGGCGATCTTGTTGTTCTCCGCATCGCCAAATTGCAACAACAGCAACGCTCTCTCCATGAGCCCCACACGCCATCTCAAAAACATGGTCCCTTCAAGTTCCTCGCCTTGCTTGGAGTCTCCGTCCACACCGAACTTGGCAAAGAGCTTCTTTGGGTTCTTGAGGTTGGCATACAAGTTCCACGTGACCACACGGAAGTTTGCCTTGCTGCCGGGGTACTCGGTGATTACACCCATCTTCTCCAAGTCCGCATCGTACTTTTCGCGGTAAGCGGCACTAAGAACCTTGAACTTGAGTCTCCACTCGAGAGTGGCAGTGATCTTTTTCTTGGCCGCCTCCACATCCCATTCGGCGGCAACCAAGAATTTGAGCAAAATCTCGTTTCTGACCCCAACATCCACGTGCTCTTCGCCATCTTTGGCAATTCTGTAACCGTAGATCTCGTCGTAGTCGGGGTTGGCGGTGGCACCGACAATGTCGTCGATGGAATCGATGAGCTTCTGGAGCTTTTCCGTCTGGTCGGCAGTCAATGTCTTCGAGGTCACCAAAGACATGATGTTTTGTGGATTGTGGTTGGAGAAAGAAAAAAAACGGTGTTCTGCGGGTTAATATTTCTCAAGTCAATTCTCATGCCGAATCGGCTATACAGGGCCCCATCTTTCGCAGCCGGCGATACCATAGAGATGTCACAATATGATTTTCTTGCGGGAATTTTCCAGAGAAAATGGTCGGATAACCGAGATTGTTTAGTGACACCAGCACTTGCTTTTACACGTGGGTGGATTTCGAGGGATTTGGTGTTTCGGGGGTGGATCCTCTCCTCGGAGTTTTCGGTCGAGATAGTCGGTTCTGCATTGTGCAGTGAGACACGGCGAGCATTTTTCTGCACCTTGGCCAAACTTCATAAAGGAAGTCTTGTTCTAGTGGGGAGAACTGCGAGGCCGAGGGGCTTTGAAGAGCCGAAGGGGATACTTTGGTGAACCTCAAAATAATTTTGCGGTTTTTCGCAGTTGTCTATGATAGTGAGGCCAGCAAATATGTGATCGCAAGCCGCATCGATATGTTTTGTTATGTCCTACATAGACCAAGCGATACTCGCGATACTGGCTCGCGATACTTGGCCACTCTTTCCCATCTCGTAAACCATAAATCCGCAAGATATATCGTATCAGTGGGAGAGGAATCCACATAGCGGATCAGTGCAATTGTAGTGGCATCAGTGCAAATAGTGTGGTGGTATACCATCATTTTTATGACTAAGAGAAGAAGCTAATAAACCATATTCAACCTACATGATGTTATTTCACGAGTGTGTTATTAGATCCTAGACTAGATGCATATGGTCGCCCAAAGTCCTGTCACATCACCTCTGTACTTTCGTAGGTCCCGCAATATCCTTTGCACCATTTTTTTCTGGATGTGAAGTGCTGTAACACAATTGCACAAAAGTATATTGAAAATGAGGATATTGGCAATGAGGGTATTGGCAATGAGGGTATTGGCAATGAGGGTAATGCAAATGAGGGTATGGCGGTACACTGATGGCTATACATATGCCACAGCGATTACGCAGAATAACCACCTCCACACAGTAGCATTTATAGCGGTGCACACATTTGGTTCTCCTGCTGTCAACTACTCCCCCATTAACCGGCCGAGCTCTGCTCCAGCTGCATCTATTCCTCTATTATACACCTAATGTCCACCAGGCACCAACCGGAACAGGAGAATGTCATTCTTGCCCACATCCACCGTGTCCTCCTCTCCCACTCTGTTTCCGCCCACACCCTCAATGGCCGCGATCGTCACATCGCCCATGATTTTGCGTGCCACCGTAATCACCGGCGTGCCGCGCTTCACAAGGACACAGTCACGGAACACGCTGGGACCCGAGGTTCCGCCATAGGTGTGGATGTTACGCACGGGGAAGACCGGCACGAGATCCAACACCTGGGCCGCGGCCTGGAGAAGCTGGGTCACACCGGTGGATCCAAAACGGTAGAGCACCAAGTCGCGGATCAGCTCGATCCGCGCCGCCAACTTGTCGTCGAGCTCACGGAGCCCCGCTTGCGGCAAGTCCTCTGCGGTGTCGACAAACTCTGTTCCGGGCTCGTACTGGATGAAGTTCTGGCTTGCGAGCTTGCGCAAAAACACCTCTGTAAGCGACGACGTCAACACGCACTTCAGGTCCGGGTGCTTCAACATGATCTTGGACACGTTTTTGTCTGCGTCCGGGTGGTCCATTTTGTTGAGCGCCAACACCGTGGGGAACTTGACCGCCATGAACAGCTTGACCACCGTCTCGACCATGGCGTCGTCCCACTCCTGCAACGGCGGCAAGCCCGGAAGACGGTCCAACGCCTTTGCAATGAGCAGTTTGGTGGCGTAGTAGCCGCCGAGCTGCTGGCGCAACGTCTCCAACGTGGACGATTTGGTGGAGGTGTGGCGTCTGACCACAGAGCCCCACTTCTCGGTCAAGTTGCCCAAAATCCAGCGGAAAATCTCGTCCTGGAGCCACTCGATGTCCTGGAGCGGGTCGTAGCCGCGCGTCTCCTTGCCCTCGGCGTTGGTGGTGCCGCTGACGTCCACAATGTGAATGAGACAGTCGGCCTCGGTCAAATCACTGAGAAACTTGTTCCCCAACCCGCGGCCCAAGTGGGCGTTTGGAACCAACCCGGCCACATCCAAGAGCATCACCGGCACTCCCCGGGTTCCGTTCCGGCAGTAGCCGTAGTTGGGTTTGCACTGGTCTTGCTTGCCCACCCGTTTGCATGCACACTCCACCTCCAAGTAGCCTGTGGCCTTATTGGGGTCGATGGTGGTGAAGGGAAAGGCGCCGACTTTGGCGTTTGCGTCTGTCATCGCATTGAGCGTGGTGGATTTCCCACTCGACGGTTTCCCCACGAGGCCGATCACGGTGTCTCTACCCATGGTGGTGTGAAGAGAAGGTTTTTTTACTGATGATCCATAATATACAGTAGAACACCATTTTTCTCAACACGTTGGAGGGCGCAACCACCGGGACCGCACTGGGGGAAATTCGAACCGTTTGGGTCTCCGGGCTTGAGGTAGTCGCCTCAGACATTGTACTACGGCGACATATTCCGGCACAAGTGCACCTTCTCGTGGTACGTCTAACATGGCCACTGCGACTGTGTAGCAGTGCGACCGAGCCTAACTATGGGTGCAACTATGGGTGTAACGGTGCGAGTGCAACCTTGGGTGCGAGTACTACTTAAGAGGGAGAAGTACCCCACCCAAAACTAGCATGGACCTCCGGGAATTTTCGGCAATCAAACCCTCACACTCTCCGTGTTCCGCATCCGTCCCGCTTTTCTGCCCATCCATCTCCAGTTCCGCCCGAGCAAGGGTCGGGCGATGGTCACTGGAATTATCATCCTGCACACAGTCCTTGCGCCTTCTACTCTCACGTGTCCATGACTTATGTCGTAGGCCATTTTAACCCCGTGTTCTCCTGCTCCGTCCTAAGGTTACAATGGCATTATCATTCAGCACAATTAGCTCCAACCTCTTCAATGGGTTCTCTCTGGACTTCAGAAAGAAAAACTTTTCCCTCTACGGACAGTGGATTGGGTTCCTTACCATCATCTTGTGTTTGGCGCTTGGTATTGCCAACATCTTCCACTTCAACTTGGTGATCATCTTCTCCATCATCTGCATTGTGCAGGGCTTGGTGGTTTTGTTTGTGGAGTTGCCGTTTTTGCTCCGTATCTGCCCATTGACTGATACCTTCACCAACTTCATCCGCAACTTCGATGACAATTGGCCCCGCTGCGGCTTCTACTTGTTGATGAGTGCCATCCAGTTTTTGAGTTTAACTCTTGAGGCCACTTCTTTGATTGTGGTGGCGGTGTTTTTCCTTCTTTCCAGTTTATGCTATCTCTTGGCTGCGCTCAAGCACCAGGAGTACATCAAATCGTCTTTCAATGTGGGCGGAGAAGGCAACGACTTGGAGTCGCAGGCGGCAACCCACATTGTCAGAAACGTTTTGTAATTGCTTTTTCGTCACTGCTGTTGTGGCAGTCTCTGGGCTCCGGCCAATCTACACAAAAATATACGTCTCATTGCGGTTTCTTGTACTAGTTCGCGTAGGTAGTCTGCTATGATCGCAAGTGCCACCATTCTACTGGAAGTACATCTACAAACGGTCACAGCAGGCGAATTCGCCGAAAAAGAAAACATGAAAAGAGAATGAGGATTCGCCTCCAGTGCCACCAACATCCCTTCCCTACCAGCCTCATCCCTATCCACCGCATTGCCGGTTTGAAACCACGGTTATAGAAGAATGGGATTCTTGGGGAGTGCAGATAGAACATACTTCTACGACCGCAGTCCAACTGTGACAAACAAACCAGTATCGAAATTGCCAGCAATGGCCGCCCACGAACCAAAGATCCGCCAAATCAGCACATCCCTGCACTAACCACAAGGCCAGCCCCAGGACCCGGCCACCGTACGCTTAGCAGCGTGCAGTAGATTGGCCCCAGCATATCTCCATCCATAGAACCAGATGATGATGTCACGTGACTCGTGTCGCGTGCGCTGCTGGCCCTCGCGGACTAGAGAAAAAAAAATCCACTATCCATATCGCAGTAAACGCTACTGCAACCGCCGATATGGCCCTACTATCTTTCACAGAAGACACAGAGCCTGCGCACATCGACGACAATGTCAAATGGAAAGAAACCGACGAGAGCCCCGCTCCTCACAAACCCAAAAAGGAAAAAGGCCCCAAGCCCGCCGATGAGATCTACTCGCTTTCTTTCGACCAGGTCAACGACAATGCAGACGAGTTGATCGAACTAAGAGGCGAAGGCCGATATTTCGGAGTCACCGACCCCAGCACCGGATCCACCATCAACGCCCAACAGAGTCTAGGCCCTCTTTGCGACAACTGCCACAAAAGAGGTCATGTGCGGTCCAAGTGTAAGACGGTGGTGTGCCACAAATGTGGTGTTGTGGGCGACCACTACGAAACCCAGTGTCCCACCACGATGATCTGCTCGCGCTGTGGCGAAAGAGGCCACATGCTCAGCATGTGTGTGAGCAAAACCCGCAAAAAGCAATACTGCCGCCACTGTGACACTTTCAGCCATGGCGACGACAACTGTCCCAGTATTTGGCGCTCCTACATCACCAAGGTGCAGAAGGACGACCAATACGTGCTTCCGGTGATGCACTGCTACAACTGCGGCGATGATACCCACTTTGGCGATGAGTGTCCGCAACCGCGGAACTCACGTATTCCCAACACCAACGGCAGTGCTTTCAGCGGCAGCAACTTGCCCAAACACTTGCGCTCGGTTTACTACGACAGCATTGGCCAAGGAACCGGCCGCTCCAAAAAATTTTCCGGTGGTTATAGTAACAGCTACTCCAACTACAACCTGGGCTACAACCAGGGTTACAACCAGGGCTATGGCTCCAACAGACAAAACGACTATGCTTCCAACAGACAGAGCGACTACGCTTCCAATAAGGGAGGCAAGCTGGGAGCAAAAAACGCAAGCTCGCGTAACTTCAGCGCTGGTGACTCCAACTCTCGCAATTTCCAGCAGCCGTACTCTGACTTTTTGTCACAAAAGACTTCCGGCAAAAAGAACGGCTACCCATCGAAGGCTCCTGCTGCCAGCCGCTCGGGATACATTCCTAAGAACAACACAGTGAAGCCCAACCGGTCGGGGGTGCTCAAGGGGAAGAAACGCAGTTTCCAAAATTTGTACTAATTGCGACGAAGCGCAATACTCGTGGTGTGTACATTCACTGGGCTGATGGGCCGGGTTCATGTGGGCAGTGACCCTTTCTCATTTCTTTTGTTGGTAACCCACTTGCATGATGAGGTGCCTAGGTAGGATTTTTTTGTTGTATGGTGATAGACGGTTCATGTATATTAAATTAACGGCACGATAATCAATAGGATCTAAGCGATGATCATTAGAACAAGATATTATAGGTAAGATATATTAGGGCCGTGGTTACAACAGGAATTCTCGGTGCACGTCGCACGTTTCCGAATATTGAAATTCACGCATTCCAGCCACTCATGGAAATGTCTTTTGCCATGGTAAGCTAAGAATTTGCCAAATTGAGGAATGAGAATGCGAACCCAAGATTCCCCTGGGACAGATGGAAAAGATTAGGGATTCTCAACTCGTCGACGATCTCGATTACAAATTGAATGATGAGTATCTCCGATTTCTCCGCCACGGCTCTAGAAATTCGATTTTATCTTTTCGGATCTCCGTTCTTTTATTCGCCATCGAATTTCGCTCCTGCTGCCCTTCCTTGCACGGCTCAGGAAAAGTGTGCATAAAGCCTGCATGACTGCGAATTCGGACCGATTTCGATTCCCGAGCTCTAAGCCTTTTTGGCAGGTTGCTAGGTATTTGACACATTCCAGTTGACTGGAATTTTTTTTTTACTTGATTCTTGCATCATTTAATGCATTTCCGATAGAAGCGATGATGGATGTGCTTGGATATTTCCACTACCCAGTGACGAAGACAAGAGAGTATGCTCAGTTACGCATCACAACCACAGTTAAGTACAGTGAGTTCATGGAAGTTCTCCTCGTGTTGATTATCGCCTATATCCTGCTCCAAAACTACCTCATAGGGAAGAACAAGAGCATTCTCCCGCAATTCCATTTCTTGAAGTCTATCAACATCGCGTTGGATCAGCGCATTCGCCGTTATGAACAAAACCAGCAACATGTGCGCCGGTGGTTATGCCAGAGCTTGAAAAATATAGCATACGCCCTCTACTTGGATCTGACCATGTATTTCCAGGTGGTGTTTTGGCACTCGTTGTTTCTGGTGATGAGTTTGATGGATATTTACGGAGGGGACTTGGTGTTTCTCGCCAAGAGATTGGGTCGTCTCTCTGTGGTGTCTTTACCCACGGTTTTCTTCCTTACATTGCGCCCATCGCCATTACCAAACACCCTCTACCTCTCATTGCTCCCAATCCACAAGTGGCTTTCGCGCGTGGTGGTGCTTCTGGCTGTGCTCCACACCCTTATCTACTTGGGCTATTTCCAGGTGAAAAACACGTGGGAAAAAGTGTGGAAACTAGAAAATGTCTACGGCTGGGTGGCATTGCTCGGCTTTCTTTTGATCACAATCACGTCTTTGCTGTCGGTTAGAGATCGCAATTACGTTTTGTTCTTCTTCAACCACTACTTTTGGAGTTGGGTGATTGTGCTTTTGCTTCCGTTCCACATTCGCCCAGTGCAAACGACATATGTGAACGTCATTAATGTGGCGCTCTTGCTATACCAAGTCGTCTACCGCTTGCGGCGCATTGCTGTTTCTTCATCGGTCTCGAACTTTGTGGTGAAGGATGTTTCGCCCAATTTGGCGTGTGTGGAGTTTCCCAACTCGCTCATCAAGACGAAAGCGATCAATCCGGGTGCCCATGTCCGCATCACCAATTACCACCCCAACTTTCTCGTGCGCTTGTACAAGGAGATTATTCCAAACTACCACCCTTATACACTTGTTTCTTTGCCACAGGATCGTACACAGAAGCTTATTGTCCGGAAGGGGGCGTTTGTGTGGAAGTCTGACCGAAAGTATAAGGTGTTCGGCTCGTTCGATCCTGAATTGCACTTTGTGAAGTCGACCAATATTCCAGGGCAACACTTCTCTCTCTCCAAATTGAAGGTAAATGCCCGCAAACTTTTGATTGTCGTGGGTGGTTCTGCTATCTCGTTTGCGATTCCGATTCTCCGGGTCCTGAACTACCATGGCATCCCGGTGAAGGTTGTGTGGGTTATCAGAGATTTCCGCGACATTGCCATATTACAAGAGTTTGAGGGATACCTTCATGGCGATGACTTTGAAATCTTCGTCACCGGAAACATATCGGCGAGTGAGACCACTGCATTGATATCGGCAAAAGCAAATCCTTACGGTACATTCACACCTGCTGGAGCCGATCTCGAACACAACGATATTTCGCGGAATTTCAACACCGACGAAGAATCAACGCATATTCACCAAGAAATCGAAAATGTGGATGTGGATTTGTCTGAGGAAGAGAACGACGATCCAGCGGAGCGTGACTGTACTATCCAACTGATAGAGGTTACTCCTGATGCGGAAGTAGTTAGTGATTTCAGCTCCGATGAAGACGAAGCCGACTTCTCTACTGTGACCGAAACCACACCGACCGTTTCTCGCAAATCCAGCCGCACAAATTCCATCAACGACAGGCTAGTTCCTCTTATGGACAAGACCAACAATGCTCACCGCAGGTGCATCAAAACATTGCGCCGGCTCAACTTGCAGCATCATATTTATATTGGAAGACCAAAGTTGAACTACCGGTACTATAATTGGTGTGTCAACTCCAACGATATTTTCACCCAGTGCTCTGGACCCGTGGTTGACGCGTCTAGCAATGTGGTGTGTTGTCGGGACCTTCCCGGGCGTAATAATATGTCGCATCCCAAGACAGAAACGGATAGTGTTTGGGTGATTTCGGCGGGACCAAAGTCTCTAGTGAAGAACGTAAAGCTCTGGGCCAGTGAAAACGGGCTCAAGTACCACGAGGAGGCGTTCTACGTGTGATCCTTAACGTGTGGCACGATATATATACATGTAATGAATGAATAAATGGATTGTACAAGTTATGGCCAGTGGAGCTATTGAGAAGTGATCCCCAGCTGTTAAGGTAATCGGCCAATTGTTCAGGGACTAAATGCTAAAACAACCAGCTAGCTGGCAGACAGCCAACCAATTGACATGACAGCACCCTAATTGTCATTATATCCCAATTTCAAGATATGTTACCAATCCCCGTGGTGGTATTTCGGCGAATCGGTAGCAATCAGACTAGGTGCGTCCGCCAGACATTTCGTCGGCAAAATATTGCTCTCTCCGAATGTTTTCCTCCTCGGCCAAGTCACGGATAATCTTCAGCCGGGCCACTTCGGCAGCAAATGATAGCCCGACAATGCTCCACGACACAAGATACCACGTTTTGTACGGTGTCAGGAAGAACCTCTTATTGTGTCCGTGGTTATATCTGTAGTCAAAAAAGTAACCCGTGACAAGACCAACAAGCAAGCCCTTGAGCATACCAGATGCTCCGGCTTGAATCACGCTTTTGTTGATTTCGGACAACCGTTCCTTATCGATGTTGGAAACTGGCATTTGGAAACAAAAGGAACTTATACTAATCTGAGTGCGATCATTAATTAAGGCGATTAAGCGTTTGTACATTGCTCCGCATCGCGGGGACGGCACTCCATAGATATTGGGAAGCCACAGCTTGATCTTAAAATGAAATAATGAGTAGTCTGTAGTCTATTACTACTTATATCATGCTATGTAAATGACTGTTCTCCGAAATGCATAGAACAACCGTTTTTATATTTGCCCCCAATTACGCCATCCATTTGTCTGCATAGTTGAGGTTTCCTTCAGCACCGTTACCAAACTTGATGAAGTTGATCATATCCACCGGTGGGAATGCGCCAGTTTTACTTAATGACACCACCCGGAGCCGAGGGAAGAGCTTGCCCTTGAGCAAGTTTTGGTCAATAAGTGTGATTAGACAATTCTCAACTACGAGGTCGTCAAGCGACTGCTCTGGTTTTGCGATTCCAAGTGACTGTGCAGGGACCTCGTCTAGTGTTAGTCCGTTTAGCGAAAGTCTGAGTCCGGTTTTGATGGCATCGTAGTCCAAACGGGCCTGTTTTCCCTGGGCAGCCCATACCTTCTTTACTAAGTTGCGCAACACGACAACACACGCCTTAGTCGATAAGAAAAGCAAGATGTAATTCCGCTTGAGAAAATCGTAATGCTGGGGTGTATTCACCAACTCGTGGAATTGGAAGAAGTTGCCGCTGTTGATGGTGAGCAAAATGCTCTCATATAAATCGAGGAATGGCGGACAATGTGCGGGCGACAAATAGAAATATTCTCTGAAGCCCTGGAAATGGGGTCTCTTTCCCAATATCATCGCCACTGGTAAGAGGTCTCGTAGAAGCTTGGTCACGTTCTTACTATCTTTTAAGTGGTTAGGGGGACAGTGCTGGAGACACCAAGAAAAATGCTGGTAGGCATCAACAAACTGGTACTTGACCAAGTAAAATTTGGCCAAGTAGTACCGGTATTGAAGCTGCTGGTTCATTGGGTACGAGTGGAACTGCAAGTTAGCGTTGTTCATGTTGGAAAACACGTTTCGGCACAACAAAGGATTAGATAGGCGGAAGTAAACCAAACAAAGCCTTGTTCCGATGAACAACATAATCGATTTCTTCACCGCCTCTATTTGGTCTCCAGCTCCCAACAGTGAACGGATGCTATTGAAAATCCGCAAAAGAACTGATGCCACATATGTGAGTCGTGGTTTGCGGTGTTTCTCGACAAGCAAAAGCTGAAAATCCAATTGAGTGGCTAGAGGAATAATAAATTCTATCAGATCCTCCAAAAGGGGAGCGAGCAAGTGGCCCTTTGACTTGTTGGTGAAGGCAATGGACAAATCGTTGAGATACCTGGTATAAAGGTCAAACGACTCTAGAAGCGACCACGGATCAAGCTGGTTGGCAAGAAGAATGAAGGAAGTGACAACCAGCTCAAAGTGGCTCCAATCACCGTTGAAAAAGCGCCGAGCCTCCACTGCTTGCGAGATTTGGTCTTCATCCAAGTTCCCCACACTGTTCAACTGCACAATGGCCCGATTGAACGACGGTTGGAGCCGCAAACTGGTAAGAAGCAAACGCGGTTGTAATTTTGCGCTTGCCTTGGTGGCATTTTGCACTTGGAGGAGAACATTGTGCACCACATCCATGATGGTGAATAGAATTTGGAGTGTTCAAGCTGATGAATCTGTATGTAGTCGTGCCAACATCACAAAAGGACAGGAGATGGTTTCTTTTCCAATTATTATCGTGAATTTGTGTTTGGGGGACCAATCAGATTTTGTTTAAGCAGTAGACAATAGTATCTGGTCTTTCCTTTTTTTTTTTTCTTTCCTCGTTCTTTCGTCCGTATTGTTCTACGGTGTTTGTACCGTTGCGGCAGTAGTGTCTATCTGTGCGCTCCATTTGCAATACCTTCTACTGCGCAAAGAATCTTGGGTGATCTACTGTGCACAAGGCCGTCTGTGTCAGCCACTCATCTCCTTCTATAATGAGCGATTCGAACGCCATCAAGCCGGAAAAGAAGAAGAAGCTGCGTTCCAAAAGAAGATCCAACGAGCCCGTATGCATTCCCTACGACAATCCAGATATTAAGGTGGTGGTGAGACTAATACCGCCCACGCTTCCGAAAGCAGACTTTTTGCGCCAGTTGGAAGCGCTCTGTCCGTCCATCGAAAAGAATTTGCCCTGGGATAGGCTTTTCTATGCTCAGGGAACGAGAATGGTCCGGCCATTCGAAGAACCCAAGTACTCGCGGGCATGCTTTCTCTTTTCCTCCAAAGACACAGCTAAGAAGTTCAAGCAGGTGATGCTGGGAGCGTCATTCTTGGAGCCAGAATCGGGCGATCTGTTTTTGGCCCAGACCATGAAACCCATATTCGGGGCTGTTGCAGAGATTCCACCCGCATCAACAATTGGAGAAATCTCCAGCGATCCGCTCTTCGTCAAGTTCATGGCGCTGCGTGCGTCCAAGGTGAAAAACATAGACTTTAAGGCATTGGTTGCGGAGATTCGGGCGGAAGAGAGGAAAAAGAAGATCCCAGAGACCAAACCGAAGAAGAAGCCCAAGGCTGTTGACAAAAAGGGAAAAGCAACCAGGCCTTCTACTCCCAAGCCTGTGGCCATTGATACAAAGAGAGAGGAGACGAAACAGAAGAAGAAACGAAAGCTGAAAAATAAGGCTGCGGGTGGTAATTCGGGCGACGCGAAAGCTGGTAATGCCAAGACTGATGCCAATCCTGCTAAGGAAACTGCCTCAGAAGCGAGTGCCGGTCCACCTACAGAAAAGCAAAAAAAGAAGAAGACAAATAAGTCAAAAGCACAGAAACAAACAACAGGAGAAAGAGAGGGCGCTGGTACACCCAGTGCTACTAAATCCAAGGCAGAGAAGCCCAAACCAGAGAAACTAAAGGCAGAGAAACCTAAGGCTGAGAAACCCTCTGAGAAGCTGTCTGAAGCGGAAGCAGAAGGAGCCGAAGAGAAAAAGAAACATCGCACACGCAAAAGAAAGCAAAAGCCCAAGACTCCAACTCCCGCCGGTCCTTCTCCTCCTCCAGCTCAGTCATTAGTAACATGAGCATCACATATTAGTATATATGCCAATTCCACGTTAATGTCGTTTGGCTTGGATAAGTCTATGCGGCAATGTATTTACGATTTCGTACCATTCGCCTACAGGGAATGTCGTTTCTCTCGTTCAAGAGTATGATTGTCTCTGTGTGTCTACTTCTACGTTCTCACCTCGTAGACTACAGTCGCACTACCACATCACAATTTAGTGCGAAACAGATAATCTCAATCATCACCTCATGAGGAATTTTTCCCGGATACTACCCAGGCAAGGGCTTGTGAGGCAGATTCCGGTGCGTTTTCGTTCGGATAGGAAGGATGCCAGTTTCAGATTTGCTAGCAATCTAGATGCGATCGACCCGTCTATCCACACAATGGAGAAGATCCTACTGATTCTTCAGACGGCCGAGTCTAGCAACAGCTCTGCTTCTGTTTCCCAAAATACTGACGTTGCGCTATCACGGGCTGATTTTGAAGACAATTTCTACTCTAGTTTGGGCTCGAGCGTTTTCGACTACCAGGTGACCAAGGTTCTCGGACGACTCCAGATCACTAACTACTACAGAGTGTTCAGAGAAGTAGACCCAGACACAACAAAAAGCATTTTCGAAAGATACACATCTGTCTTCAAGGATCGGTACATTTGGCAAATGGAAAATCGGTCCAACGTCATGAATGACTTGGGCCATCTGTTTGCCGAAACCCCACTGCGCACTTTGGCCTCACTAGATGCCAAGTTCAACCAAATGTGTAAGTCATTGTTGGTCGACTACTCGGGACTCAAAACCCATAAGCCGTTTGAGTTTGATTTTGGTCCAATCAATTTCTACCAGCCATTTCGTTCCACGGTGGAAGATCCTCTCATTATACGAAAGGGCTTGAGCATGCAAAAATATCCCCTCAACCTTCTAGCAATGATGGTTGATGACAAAGATTTGCTCGCACATTTTCTCGTGCGATCCAGAAGTAAGATCCTGGCTGATCTACTTCACAATATAATGGCCACGCAGACCATCGAAGGAGCGCAAGCGTTCAAGATTTTAGTAAAACGTATTCTCAAGGATATGGACCCGGAGATGACCATCCATAGTCCGTTTGAAGGCTATCACATGGCAAAATTGTCTGCTGAAAATGATACCGACATTGAGATTGTAAAGGCCATTGTTGCCAGCAAGAGCAAGCTAATGGAACGTCTCCTACCTTATCGCGACTACAAGTTTAGCTTACTGAAGCTCGCAGAAGAGACACAAGACAGCAACGAAAAAATCGTAAAGCTTTTAGCAGGCGTTTTTGACCGTTTCTTTGGTGTATGCTACCGGTTGGATGCAAAGTACTGCAATGAGTGGGTGGAGAAACTCGTACACTTCTACTTGGATAATGACAAGAATGAGGCCATGTTCGAGCGGCTATTTAAAGACAGCATTCAGAACTTCCATAATACAGTTGCTGCTCTGAAATTGGAGAAATTCTCTTTTCAGTGGGTCAAACGTGGCAACGGGCGGACCCCGCAGCGTCCCCCAAAAGAGAAGGATTATTCGGCTCATCTACACAAATCACAAAAGATGATCCGCGACACTAGAGCTTTATTGGCTCATTCCAAACAATCCCATGCAGATACTTCTCTGTGATTGCATTAAGGTCTGCGGTGCAGTAGGGACTAGTCAAACTGAACTCGGTTTCGTTTAGGGAATTAAATGTGATTATACCGTTGTCAATCGTGGCAAGAACGACTGATCTTCCGGTGGTTCCGCTTCTGAGCTTAGAGTCCCTTAATTTCAAATAGTTGTTTCTTTCAACTAATCTTGGGTCTAGTTTCTGTTCGCGGGCCTTTCTCTTTTCCAACTTCAACTCCCTCTTTGTTGGTGGCATTGCCTTCTTCTTCTTTCCTGGCACTTCTTTGGGCTCTTGCTTCATTGGGCGGTCAAAAGAAAAATTCAATTGATTCCACATACTTTGGATTGCCCCGAGCGAAGGAAACGAAGCCTTGGCAATATCTGCAATTGCCACCTGGAAATCTGGAAGCGGAGGCAGTTTTTTGCTGAACGACGGAGTAGGTTTCCATACATTAAACTGGAGAAGGTATTGCGGATCAGGAGGAGCTGGGGCATTTAATGTTTCGAATGCAGTGTAGGATGGAATAAGTCGGAGAGATGTAAAAACTTGGGTATAGTTGAAGTAGTGAGTATGTCTATAATGAAAGGATTTATGCAAGGAGCGGGAAAAGAACCCAAGCAGACACAACCAGCTTTGGACTCGTGATAAAAGCGTTGCCTGGGGTTGTTTCTTTTGGATTTCCTGCCATTGATCTAGTTGCGATGTGTACTGAGTAAAGTCAAGAATAATGTAACCCAATCTTTTCAAGAGAGCGTATACCTGGTACTTGTTGACCAAGTCAGGGTCTCCTCCAAACGCCAATGCATACAAATGGCTCATCAGAAGCTGTTGAAGCGAATTGTAGTCGAAATCGGTTTCCTCGTTCTCAACGTATCTCAAGAATTCACTTGAGCTCAAGTATGTGGAAAGTGAGCCTCGCTCGGTCAAATAGACTGTTTCAATCGGATTAAGCCACATTCCCTGAATCTTTTTTTTCTTTCTGAACGAATGGGCGATTCCAATATCTTTGAAAAAGCCGCCTTTGGCATGCGGAATCAATGCCATCTTCCTCTCAGGAATCCATACCGCAACCAAGTTTTGCCGGAGTAAATGGCCTCGAACACACAGTAGCGCATCATACATTTGATTTCTCGCCCTAGTGAGGTCCGACACCTGAGTATGCGAGCCATCGTGGTCGAAATACTTCTCTGACCGTTTTGGTAACTGCTCATCGTGCTTCAAATTCTTACTTTTCCCATTGATCAAGCTCCAGTCCGGAAGGGCCTCTTCTATATTATCTTCGTCGTGGTTTTTGATATTCGCCTCATCGTCCGACATGCTGAAGCTCTTTCTCTTTCCTTTTTCTTTCAAAGCAGTGGAGATTCAGCCTACCGGTATTAACCTCCACATGAACCCAGAGCACACCCGTACATCCTCAGCTAGTTAACCTCTGCACAAGCGTACTTCAAGACTTGATCTACTTAGTATAAAACCTGGAACAGAGAGTCTCCAATTCGTAAGGTTTTCTCTTATCGAAACTTTTTCTTCCACCAGAGCATCTTATTCTACAATGACTTCTGGTGTCACGATAGAGATGTTGGTATGTTACCCCATTGTCGATTTTGTGACGTCTGGCGCTAACAAACTTAGGCCGAATCGGTTTTCGATGACATGATCGCCAACTTCATTCGGCAAGTTTCTCTCAGCAACGTTTCCCGGTATCGTACAGTGTCAGACTTTGTTGATGGCGAGTATCAAAATGTCGTGACGAATCACCAGTTCAACTCCACTAAAGATATTTTCGGCCAGAATAAGACCAAGCTCAAGTCGTCGGAGACATCCCGTTACTTTGACTGTGGGAATTGCGGTCGTCAAATAGCTGGCGGAAGGTTTGCTCTGCACATGAACAAGTGCTTGGAGAGAGACCGCTCCTAACTACTATCATAGAGCTTTTCTTATTTCACTTAGGTGAAGTTTTTGTCAAAAGTGGAATAGAGCTGATCTGCGAGATTGACCGAATAGAATTTTTACAAGTAGCCACACTTTATGGGCCCGTGGATATGACAATTAAATGTCACAAGAACAGGAGAGAAAACAGAACGCCAGCGTATGCAAAAATATCCAGCAAGCCTTTGGCGAGAAGTATTTCAACCACGAATGGTAACTCAATTAAAAAAAAAAAAAAAAAAAAGAGAAAAGATGAAATTTTCTTGATCCACGAGACCCGTCAGAACATCCAGTGATAAGTATTCTTGCAGGTCAGAGATGGTTTGGTGGCCCGCCATATCAACATCACGTCAAATGCATGTTCTCGGCAAGTGAAGGCGAAGATTATGCCGGAGATTTTTTTTAGTCGCGTCGAATTGCCTGTCTGGGCCCTGACTCACGTGTGAAGCCTTGCCTATCGCAAAAGAAAAAAATTTCCTACATTATCTACGACTTCCATCAGGAAATAAAGAAAGACCGCCCATACTCGCGGTTACCTCTTTCTGTTTTGCTCACAATGGCTCCTCCTCCCCCTATCACTTTGGATGCCCAAGTGGTTTCAGGAATCACCGGGTCTATCTCCATTGCATGCTGGATTATTGTATTTGCTCCACAAATCTACGAGAACTTCAGAAGAAAGTCTTCTGATGGGTTGTCGTTGATGTTCATCATTTTGTGGTTGGCTGGTGACGTGTTCAACGTCTTGGGTGCTGTGTTGCAGGGTGTTTTGCCCACCATGATTATTCTTGCTGTGTACTATACTTTGGCCGACATTGTACTTCTTGTTCAATGTCTTATGTACGGCAACGGACAACAGCAGCAACCTGATTTGGTTCACTTATCTCCAGCCAACCCTCTTAACGAGGATGTGTTGGAGGTAGTTTTGTCCAGAGACAGGATGGACGAAGAAGTCGGACCAGACTACGAAAACATCGACTCCTTCACTGATCCGTCGAGCTCCAAATGGTCGCTGGTTCGTGCTGCGTTGTACAAGTTATTTATGGTGTTCCTCGTTTTTTCTGCTGGTTTGATTTGGTGGTACATCTCTTACATGCATCAACATCACAATAAGAAGCCTGCCGACCTTGTGTTTGACCCATTGGCGCAATTTTTCGGCTGGCTCTGTGCCATTCTCTATTTGGGTTCCAGAGTTCCTCAGATTCTTCTCAACTACGAGCGTAAGTCTTGTGAGGGTATTTCATTTATGTTCTTCCTCTTCGCCTGTTTGGGAAACCTCACTTACGTCATTTCTATTCTTGCTATCGACATGAGCTGGAACTACTTATGGGTCAATTCGTCTTGGTTGGCCGGTTCCTTGGGCACTTTGGGTCTTGATTTCACCATCTTTGTTCAATTTTTCTTGTACAACGAGAATGACTCCGATGAGAGCTCTGTTGCGAACAAATCTACTGACAGATTGCTTGATGACCGTTCTGAGAACTATAATGCCCTATAAGGAAGGGGATAGTTTCCCAATAATTGATAAACTATACCCCGAATGAAGAGAACAAAAAGAATCTTCTCGGGGGATCAATATTTTATTTAATGTACCATAGCCTGACACTACCTCCAGTGACAACCCCTTATTTTTGTATTGCATTCGTGCATGCTTTGAATGACCTTTTTGAACTGCTTTTTTTCCTTATTGTAGTTGGTGCTTGAGCAAGGTAGTTTGCAGTCGCTCTCTTGGTATTATGTGGGGCAGTTCTTAACCTTTTATATACAAGGTAAGGGCAAGACTTATAGGTAGCCATAAATCCGCGTTATCGCGGTAAGGAAAAGCGGAATTAAAGAAATGAAAGCGGAGAAAGAAACAACGGAATCCAAAACGGAGAGCGCTTACCACTAAAAGCAGAACCGACACAAAACAACAATATACGGGATTCAAGCGTGGGAATAAATGACCTCAAATAGTACAAAAGCAATTTTTTGCAATTTCCGGCTGGGTATCAATTCTCAAAGTAAAATTCCGGATCACCACCTGCGGCGTTGGTAAGCAATGGTTCCTGCAGTAGCGGAGATGTGGCAAATCTTCGTCCAAATGCAGTATAACTCCGGTCCGTGCATCCTTAAAAAACCGACCACCAGCTTTTTGCACATTTGCCGAAAGTCAACTTTAGTGCCTTTGCCACTCTAATCAATTAGCTCCAAATGACTACAGTTGCGTCTAAAGTCGAAAATTCCACTGCTCAGACTCTGTTTGAAAACGACAGGGGGGAGTCTGATAAATCGGGCCAAAAGAGAAAAAGACTGAGAGCTGTTCTCGTCTGTGGCTATTGTCGTCGCCGAAAGGTCAAATGTGATCGACAACTGCCTTGCTCTAACTGTGTCCGGATGAATATTGCCGACACCTGCTCCTATAAACCCCACGTCGATAGCAAGAACGGAGAGGAATACATCATGGAACTTCAACTACCTTTGGATAAAGAGAACTTGGGCAAGACACCTCAGGATACTAGTCCTGGCATCTCTGGGCAGTTTCCTGTTGATCCAAAGAGATTTAAGGGGTCTAAACCACAGTACCAACCATCGCATCATGGATACTATGAAGAGCAAAGGCCGAATCTGAAGTCAGAAACACAATACTCCAACTCCACGGCAAATGGAGTCCCAGCAGACTACAGAGGGGCTTACATGCCTCCACCTACGACTACAGCTGCTGATCAGGTGGCCTCGGAGTATTGGGGAAACACTCCCCGACTTGGCTACACTGGTGTAAACGGTAATGGAAAGGCCCGAATGGGAGTCTATGGTACACCACAAGTTTCAGGCGGACTAATAAGTGAGTCCATAAACTACCCTGCTTCATCTTCCGCTGGCGGAATGGGGCCTTCTCCAAACTATATGGGAGGCGTTTCTAGTAATGGTCAGAGATCATTTTCCAGTGTTACGGCTTCGGAGAGCGCTCGGGTATCCAGCAGCGATGCTCTGGTCAATCCAGTGGCCCCCAAGGAAGAAAGCGACTCTTTTGACTCTCAGAAAACTGAAATCGAGATGTTGAAGCAAAGACTTCAGCAAATCGAAAAGTCTTTGGTAGGTGCGTCTCTGTTGGCCAAACCAATCCCTCCACCACCAGTACCACTTCAGCCGATTCTGCGGGCTCATCCTACATCATATTCCCTCGGCCAGCGCCAAGAATTTGGAGGAGCTGCTTCGTCTCCAAACATTGGTGTCCCTTTTTCCACAGGACTAACGCCATTGCCACATGTTGGTTCAGGTACTGAAGACACGGTCAACGCCATGCTTCCACCCCTTAATCCCAATTACAAGTATTCCACCGGATCGCAGTCTCCACCATTACACCCAGCGCTGGCCCCATATACCGGTTCCTTCCCTCAAACGACCAAATCTTCACTGGTGGACAGGCTTTCATTGAGTAGCAGCGGTCCAAGTACAAATGACTCACTCTATCAGGTTTCTCCAGCTACTACTGATACTTCTGTTCGGAGCGAAAGTGGCAAGAGTATGTCAAGTCTGGCAGAGGAACTTATGATTGGTAGAAACATTTACGGTTCGCCTACTGATACCATCAACTTCTACGAGTTCTACTCGTCGGTCAACTACAAGGATGCTTTCCGCAGGAACAACTTTGGTCCGTTTGCCTGGACGTCTCTCATGAAAAGAGATCCTGGGTTGCGTGCACTTTGGGATCATTTCAGCTCCCTTAAAGATAGCTCAAAGGATGACTCGGCTGCTTTGTGCTTCCCGCTGAATGACTCTACGAATGAACTTACGGTCGAGCGCGCAAATGCTCTTCTTGATACTGATTCTAGCCAAGACGAAAAGCGGTTCCATAAGCGAGCGTTGGAGGCCGATGGGTACGAAGAAATTGTTCCTTATGACTGTATTATTGAAATGAAGAAAAAGCAAATGTTGAATGAAAGTACGTTGCCTTTAGGCTTGACCTTTTATGACGGTCGAATCGGTCGGCAATTGCAACTTATCGATAAAATCAAGGTTGTTCTTCCCAAAAAAAGAGTTATTTGGAAACTTATCCACCGTTTCTTCACCTGGGTTTACCCTTACTGCCCCTTTTTAGATGAGGAATATTTTAGAAGAGATGTGGCTCGCATTATTGGACCGGAGTCGTACGATGATGAGCCTCTTTCGAAAATAGAGATTGAAAAGAAACTTGATTTGGCAACTATGGGTATCCTCTTGATTGTTTTGAGATACTCCTACCTTACTCTCTTCTCGAACAACACTGAACTAAACGAGCAAACATTACGCAGTGAAGATCCCGATCCTAAGATACAAGCCATGAAATACTTGATGCTTAACCCAATCAACATCAACAGTATCGATGTTGCAGAGCTCTGTTTGGAGCAATTCAAGTTGCTTCGGAAAACGAGTTTCACTGTGCTTCAATTGGCGCTATACATCCGTTTGTACCACACATATGCCCCGGAAGACGGTGATGGTGCAGATGGGGGTGACTCTCAAGTGCTCAGTTCTGTTTTGATTCAAATGGCATATTCCCTTGGTCTCAATAGGGAGCCAGATGAAAATTCTCCCGACCTCAGAATCAACAACTTGTCGAGAAAGATTTGGCAATATTTGATTGTTTCTGACTTGCACCTCGGTATCACTTTTGGTAACCCGCTTTCTACTGATACAATTTACTATGACACCAAAATCCCTTTCTATGTACCAGGAGGTGAGAATCTCATTGATAAAGTGAGAGATAGACAGATATCACAGCGCTTTGGTCTGTTTTCTACGTGGCACGACGACATACGAAATATCTTGAAAATGACACTCGGCATTAAGACAAGAACGTCGGTTCCCGATTTATGTAATCGGTTGTCCACTTATGAATTACATTGGTATCAAACCTCAGGAACTCTTTCTGACGCACTCAAGTGTGAAAATTCAAGTGAACAGGCTATAATTGATCGGAACTTCATCACAAAGATTTATCTTGGAATGAAATCGTTCTTGTTAACGTTGTACTTCCACTTGTACCTTCACTATGAGCGAACCGACCCTAATGTTTCCTATTTCTATTTCAAAAAGTGTTTGCTGATCAGCATTACTGACATTATGCCTCACTACGAAACATTGCTCTGTAAGAGTGAGGTTATCAGTGATATGATTATCAATCCTACTTTGGAGCTGGTGGTTCACAGGGCAAGTCTTATCTTTTTGTCCGCCATTGTGAGGGTAAATTCGCTTGTTTACCACATGAGAATGAAACCAGACCACGCCCAAAGTTGCGCCAATGACAAGCAGTACTTAAAATACTTCCAGAAGTTATGTCAACTATCCTCTTGTCTTACTAGAGCCAGTGAGTACAGCATTTCAGCCATCGGAAAGATCAGCAACCGTTACTACTATGCGTGGAGAATCTTGAAGGGACACACATTTATGTTGAAGACTGTCACTTCCCCCAACTTCTTTGAATCAATGTACCTCAAATCTCCCCACTTTCAATACATGAAGTTTACTGGGCCGCAAGTGGATGAGTTAATCATATTATGTGAAGCTACTTTGAGCAAGTTCCGCGACAGTGCTTTCTGCACTTTCGGCTTTTCCAACGATGCAAACAGCCAGTTGCTCAAGTGCAACCAATCTAACAGCGCTCCAATACTAAGTTCAAACAGCGCGGATGGTTCTGTCAATCCTACAGAGCGGGCTATGAATAGTGAGGTGGACAAGGTGTGGTTGCAAGTGCTTTGTATGAAGTACGACCAGCTGTTGAATGACAAATACCCTGAGGCGGTAGGACTGGGAATGGGACCTGCTGTTGCATCGCAACAGAGTAGTGGCTTGGGAGCTAGTGTTAACACTCCCGGTGTTGGAGCCAGCGATTTCGACAGGTTTGGTTACGATATGGAGATGTCTAACAGATACGACTGTTTCAGCGATTTACCATTTGAGAAGTTCTTTAGTTTTTAGTATAGTTGAAATAAACTAAATATTCTGCAGAACATTTATTGACGACCATTACTGTCTGTATTCTTACTCGTCGTCGTTGAAAACAACAATTGGGTCCCAGTTTGGAGATATGAGTCTCTTGGAGCCGAGCGAGTTGGAAATGGCATCAATGGTCTTTCCGTCCTCGTCGGTCAAACTAACAACCTTGAAGTTGCTCTCGATTCTGCTAGGGGTCACAGACTTGGGCAAAACCACAGTATCTCTCCAAATAGCCCAGCTGATCATGATGTTTGCAGCGGAAACACCATACTTATCGGCAAGTGCAAGTAAGCTCTTGTCTTGGAACAAGGGAGAGTTGGTGGATCCCAAAGGACTGTATGCCTCCAAAAGAATGTTTTGCAGCTTGAAGAACTCGAGGAGCTTTGGTTGTGGCAAGTATGGATGCAACTCCACTTGGTTGGCCGCTGGGGTGATCTCCACTCTTGGGTCCGCAAGCAAGATCTTAATGTTCTTGATGGAGAAGTTGGAAACACCAATAGCACGGGCCTTACCCTTCTTGACAAGTGGTTGCATGTCAACATAAGTGTCACTAAATGATCTATCGAGAAGAATATCTCTCTTGCCGTCTGGCTTGAGAGGAATAAATGGGTCAGACTTGTTCTCATAGTTCAAAGCGACAGGCCAGTGCATCAAGTAAAGATCGACGTAATCCAAGCCCAACTTTTTCAACGACACGTCGATAGCCTGCTCTGGGTGAATCGCATCGATTGGTGCCAACTTAGTGGTGACGAACAACTCCGATCTGGGAATACCGGAATCGGCAATGGCTTTTCCGACAGCTTTTTCATTGCCATACGCAGACGCAGTGTCGATGTGTCTGTATCCGGTTTTGATGGCGGTAAGAACAGCGTTGTACACTTCCTCCTCGGAAGATTGCCAAGTTCCAAGGCCAATGGCGGGGATAGTAGCTCCGGTGTTCAAAGTAAAGGTTCTGATGTTAGTAAAAGCGGAGAAATCAAGTGGCAACAGCAATTAATACATGTTTGCGGTGGAATGGACAAGTTGAATAAAACAATGGCGATCGGTCCGATGATTTGGCTTGTACCATTTGTTCTATTTGTAATCTTTCTAACATACGTAGTAGACATGGTGGATGGAAAATGGACCTTGAGTTAGGGGACATTCAGGGTCTTAAATAAGCGCGCATTGTGGAGATACGACATGTGCACGTCTTGTTTTTGAATCCGGTGTGTGCCATGTGTATTGCGCTTACAACCAGTTTCGGTTTTCTGGCCGTTATTGCTATCTTATTACAGTGCACCCCTCGGAACTGTTTCTCTCGCACCCTCGTAAGTAAGGCGATCCCCCTCCAGCACTAACGTGAAGCAATCTGCCCTGGAATATTCACACGGTCGGGCGTGAAACTTAGTGCGGGCCAGGCGAATAATTCTGGGGAAAAATTCCATGCGCATCAGGGGAAAAATACAATGTATACCAGCAAACAAAACTGCTCCGGCCGTGAAGGTTTTTGCTCCGTGTATTGATTCGCGATAGCCATGATGTCCTAAACGGTGAATGATAACTCACATCTATTTGTAGATCGATTCCAGCCTGCTTCGGTGCCTACGTTACTGGTATTCCCTCAGTTGCAGGTCCGTTTTGATGTGGCTGTTACCTGTGGCACTAACTTGCTACGGACCGGCATACAATTTAAGAGTAGTTGAAGCTTTTCTTTAACGAAACAGCTAATAGGAGCTTACTATTAGGGAAATTGCAGCTTTTTAAGCACGCTGGGTATGCTGAGTTTACCGGTATCAATAAATTGTGCTTTGTGAATTGTGATTTATTGTGGATGATTTAGTTTTCTGAGCGTTGTGCGAATGCGTGGGTCTGCTGTCACAGTATCCCCCCTTTCATCTGGACTGTATCTAGATACGTCAAGGTTGACTATTATGCTGGCACGCAATCCGAATTCTTGGAGTCGGGGGACCCATTGATGGCATTTCATACGGTGTATTTTTCCCCATTTTACGTGCTTTTATTTGTCATTGACGGCAGCGTCTCTTGTGCTGAAAACGTCGGTTACTTCTCCGAATCGTAAAGAATGCTCTTGCATATACCGCAATTGCCCCACTTCGGAATTATTTGGTGGGGCACATAGCCGGTTGCAACGGCATGTAGCCGAAGCTGTAATAAGTTGCTGAGTTCTGTGCTGTGATTAAATAGTGGTCTTCCTAACACTCCTACTTAAAAGAGATGAAATCATATGCCTTTGCAGAAGGCGATACGAACACGGCATTTCGGTAGTTGCGAAGGTGGGCACATAACAAGAGAAGTGGTGGTCTAGGGTAATGGATTCCGGCTTGGAGGTACAAACGTCAAGTCGACAGAACGAAACCAGCCTTTTCAATCACCCCGGTATAAAAAAAAAAAATCTGGCAAATACTCGAAGATTCGTACGGAGACGAAACTAAGCAAATGAGTTCTGGAGTGAAAAAGTTAGGCCAGTGCGATATAGGCAGGAAAGGCGCATCGCGAAGTGAAGGTTCAACACCATTATGAGTGAAACGGAGGACGCCGGAAATGATGCCAAGCGCCAGAAATTGAAGGCGGACGATGGCCCTGCATTAGGAAAGCCGGAGATTCCGGAAGGAATGTCGAAAAACGCATGGAAAAAGCTACAAAAGCAAAAGAGATGGGAGCAAGAGAAAGAGGAATACCGCCTGAAGAGAAGAGACAAGAAGAAGGCTGCGAGAGTCAGAAAGCAGGAAAGAAAGGCCGCGGGGGTTACCGATGACGATAACTACCATCAGCAGGCCAAGCGTTCGTTACCTCAGACACAAAAGGCCAGTGGAGTCAAGATCATCATGGACTGCGAGTTTGACGAGTTGATGTCGGAAAAGGAAATCATTTCCATGAGCAATCAGATTACGCGATGCTACTCGGCGAAAAGACACTCTGAGTACGATGTGGACTTGGTGATTTCCTCGTTCAACAAGCGGTTGAAGGCGAGATTCGACAGCAGAGTGCTGGACTACCCCAAGTGGAGGAACATGACCTTCTCCGAAAACGACAAACTCACCGATTTGTTGCCTGAAGACAAAGATGAATTGGCCAAATACGTGTACTTGACCGCCGACACGGACACCGAGTTGGACGCTCTAGAAGAAGGCCACACCTACATTATTGGAGGCATTGTTGACAAGAACAGGCACAAGAAGTTGTGCTTGAACAAAGCGAACGAGCTTGGTATTAAGGTGGCGCGGTTGCCTATTGGGAAATACATCCAGATGAACGGACGCCAGGTGCTTGCCACTTCTCACGTGTACGAGATCATGTGCATGTGGTTCGAAAAGGGCCACGACTGGCAGAGGGCATTCAACGAGGTGCTTCCACCACGGAAAATCAAGGCGGAGTCTGCTGAGGCGGACCAGAGAGAGGATGGAGGAGAGGACGCAAAGGCAGAGAAAAGAGAGGATGGAGGAGAGGACGCAGAGGCAGAGAAAAGAGAGGATGGAGGAAAGGAAACAGAGGCGGCCGATGAAGCCACTTCTGGCGAACAGTAGATACAAAAGTAATATAACCAGGTGATAGTGTCGAGTAGAAGGTACAGCGAGTGCTTTTTGTAGGGTAATATAACCGATGATAAAACTACATTACCCAGATACGCCTTTGTATCGGTCGGTATATCCACCACGATAACAGCACCCGGTCAAAGGCCCGGTGACGCGATTCCCGCCATCTAAAAATATCCTGGCCCAACCTCCTACTGACCATGTGACACGGGCCCGGCAGCGTAATTATATAAGCGGCATCGTTTGCAGGACCCGAGGAGACGGCAAGTCATTATCACACGGTTGCGCAACCTGGGTGTGCCTGGAATTGAGCCGCAGTGGCATAATTCCGAAGCCACGCCAGTTATCGGCTATTCCATCTCAGCAATCACGCGCTTCATCTTCATCAAATACCACCTCGTCTTATCTCCGTGGCCCTATATACGTTACCTGTGGAGAGCATTGTGGTGTCAAACAATCGCACCTTTGCTCTGTACAGGCGCAGCCTCCTTGGAAATTGGGGCCCACGGTCAAGTCTGCCAGCCACCGGGGGCATTTTTGCCGAGACAGTTGTGAAAGCTTATATCGAAAAGTCGGGTTTCCCGTTCGGTACTTGGGCGAACCAAACACAATGCCTAATGCGTATGGATACGATCCCTTACCTGCAACATGCGACCGTGTGAACCACTTGTCGGCAGTATGCGCGGCGAAGTTTGACCATGGGCACCATATTTCAGCAGTGGACAACTAAAGAAAGAAACAGTACTTTGTGGCTACGCAACCATTGACTCCGTAGCGCTGACTCCGCAACCACCAGCAAACCGTAAAAAATATTTTTGCGGCGATAGATGCAAATAACGCCGGGCCAAGGTGGTGTTTCTGCACGCAAGTCTATGCACACTGCTCCCGGCACGCATCCGTGCCTTCCACACAGCCCTAGCCCCAAAAAGAAGAAGAAAAAAAACGGCCGTATCAACAGCCCTTTCGAGTCCTTTTCTTGTTTGCGCCTTTCCAAACACCGACTCATTCCAACAATCAACACATAACATGTACGTATTGTCCTTGGGGCTAAATGCTGCCCCGAATCCCGCTTCTCTTTCGCCCGATCCGCTGTGTTTTGATCCCGATCTGCGTTGTTGACGTGATCGCCCCCAAAATCATATTGTGGGATAAACTGTTTACATGGGGCCCGCCAATCTCTCATTGCTGTGTGGTCTACGAGTCATAATTAGACTGGGCCGATTGATCGCTCTATCGCTCCGGTTGCTCTTGTGTTGAATTTCTCCTTTTTTTTGTGCTCAAGAGGGGTGATTTCACCACGAAGGGTCGTCGATTCCGTTTTTTTTTTTTTTTTTTTTTTTTTTTTTTCCTTTCGATTTTACAGTGCACCGGCGGCACCAAACACACAAGAACATTCGAGCGACACACCCCATTCTAGCGACACGTCCCATTCCAGCGACACCCCATTCCAGCGACATTCCATTCCAGCGGCATCCCATTTTAGCGACATCCGCCCCATTCCAGTACTAACGAACAGCATGGTTCCTCCTCCAGCAGAAATTCGTAGAAAATTGGTCATTGTTGGTGACGGTGCATGTGGTAAGACTTGTCTTTTGATTGTCTTCTCCAAGGGTACTTTCCCTGAAGTCTACGTTCCTACCGTTTTCGAGAACTACGTTGCCGACGTCGAGGTTGACGGAAGAAAGGTCGAGTTGGCCCTTTGGGATACTGCCGGTCAGGAAGACTACGATAGATTGAGACCATTGTCCTACCCAGACTCCAATGTCATTTTGATTTGTTTCTCTGTTGACTCGCCCGACTCTTTGGACAATGTTTTGGAGAAGTGGATTTCTGAGGTGTTGCATTTCTGTCAAGGTGTTCCTATTATCTTGGTTGGCTGTAAGGTTGACTTGAGAAACGACCCTGCCACCATCAAGGCGTTGGCCCAAGAAAACCAACAACCTGTTTCCTCTTCCGAGGGTGAAACCGTGGCGCAAAAGATTGGTACCCAATACTACTTGGAGTGTTCTGCCAGAACCGGCCAAGGTGTCAGAGAAGTCTTTGAGACCGCCACCAGAGCATCCTTGGTCACCAAGGAAAAGAAGGAAAAGAAAAAGAAGTGTGTTGTGTTGTAAGGAAGCTTGTCCTTGCCCAAGACACCGTTGTCTGTCATCTCAGTCACGAATTTTTATTTCTTTCGTTTCTCATACATTTAATTGTTAATATTGTTGACTAAATTGAATTACGCCAAATGGTGCCGTTTTTTTAAGTAACGGTGTATGTGCTCTATAGTGCGTGTTGGGAGAACTAGTGGCGTGGAAGAAACTGAAGTTACAGTGGTTACGAAAGGAAATAGCGCCTTTCGGGTTGTCTTTTACATGTTTTTTTTTTTTTTTTCTTTCTATTACTCTTTTTCATTTTCTTCTCACTCCATCTACTTCTCCTCAGTGATATTGTTAATGTATTGCACTCCAACTGGTGTCTTCAGCCACTGTAGATACCCCCCGCACCCACTCGGGTACACTACGTAATTGCGCCTCAAACAAGCACACACAAACAAAACCTCCCCCGAGTCGCGTGCACGTGACAAGTGGTCACGTTGTCGCGCAAAAAATTCCATCCAATAAAGACTTTGAGATTGTGCGCTTACAGTAGAGAAGCACTTCTTTACCACACGCCGCTACTTCAACCCAATGTTGAGCAGAACTATCATCAGAAACGCGGTCAGATTCCAGTCTACCGTCGCCGAGGCCACCAAGGCCACCGCCACTGGTCTCACTCTCGAAGAGTTGGCCAACAACAAGAATGCGATGCAAGCGCCAAACAGAGACACCACTTGGTCGCCCAGCCAAGAGTCCAGAGCCAAAGTTCTCGCCAAAAACGCTCACAGATTCATCCAAAAGGACTTGAGTGCCCAACCACAACCTTATGCTGCCATCGAGTTGATTGCCAAGCAACCAGTCACCTACTTAGCCGAGGGTAACATCGCTGTCTGTGACGGTAACAAGGGCTCCACTTTGCAAGGCCACCCTAAGGTTTACATCAACTTGGACCAACCTCAAGCTGGCACCTGTGGCTACTGTGGTTTGAGATACGCCAAGGAGGCTCACAGACACCTTATTGAACAATAAGCCTAGAGAACGGGGAAAAGAGGTGTAACGCGGGGCGCATTTGGCGATTGTCCAGCGCAGAATCGTACCGTAGTGCCGATATAGATGGGTCTGATGATGCAATGCCCATTTGTGCGACACGGAGCATGGTATCCTTGAGCCGGTGAGGTTACCACGAGATGTATATCATTTATCATATATCTGCATAATTTATTCAATTGGATGCAATTACTCGTCTTTAATCCGGCTTCTGCGTAAGGTGGTCAATGACTCGTTGGCGAGGACAGTACGGGAAAAGAGAATCTTTGGTTGTAGTTTTGTTTTGACTTGTATTTTCAGGGATCATATGTAGGGTATATTAGACACTTCCAGGCTACAGAGAATGTACGTATGTATCATTCGAGGAAGTATTTTGAATACCGTTCACTGGAGGGAAAAATAGAAGAGGTTTGGAGAGGGTACGGTGAACTTCGGACGAGAATACACTCTTCTCGTGAGAGAATAGTGACAGCTTATGCTGTAGAGAGAGAATAGTCATAGCTTATGGTACGGGGAGATAATAGTGACAATTTAGTGCTTTGTGAGAACAGAGAGGGGCCCAGCATTAGCTTCCAAACCCAAGTGTATAAATATCCTTGCATGGGATGGTTTGTCGATTGCTTCCTGAAATATCAATTCGGGGAATTGTCGCATACTCCGTATCACATTCAATTGCTGTGCTGGCTTTTGCTATTCTTCCTCAATCCGAATCATTATTTTAGCCTCGGCTCTCTACAGTAATTATCCTGATCTTTCCTTTACCAGAAATGTACCTCATCGTTCGGATTTACCTCCGCGCTACGGCACCTCCACTTGCCGAAATGGGGTCCACGATTTTTCCGAAATTAAACGAACGGGTTACTCATTTGATTTCCATTTTTGCACCTATCATCGTATGGAGTCCATGCATTTGACAGATTTCCGTTAATAATTCCCTCGGGCTTCGGCTCTTTTCCTGGATACTACAACTTTAATCCCTGGGTGGAGCCGAAGTCGTTATGTGGTTCGTCGTCCGCAAATGCGGGTTTATGTCACCTTCCGCGTCTCGATGTTTTGAGGATATTTCGTATATAAAATAGACCTTGATCCAATTCAAAAAAATTTGCAAAGCAATTCAGTTGTGGTCCTGTGAAGAAATAAAAATCATCCCTATTGCTTGTGTTTGCTTATCGGCCTAATCCCGGTCACCCGAACGGTCTGCATAAGAACGACTATCACTACCCCGGATTTTAAGACTCACTAGATCTCAACCTTTTTTTTTCTCTCCTGGACACTTCACCATGGCCAACTCAAAGGACATAATTAAAGGCATTGGGTACGGTATCTGGTATTCACAGCACCATATTATACATTCCTTTTTCATAATCCCGGCCGGTATTGTGATTTTGCTTGTGATATTATATGGGTTTAATGTTCTATTGGCCGACATCTGCAAAATCAAGTTCCCTGCGTCAGTGCTTGGCATGTTGATCAACTTGCTTATTTTATGTGCATTGAGCTCTTTGGCATCGCTTGATCAGCAAAACCCTCAGGCTGTCCAAAACTGGAAGACCAAGATAGGAGCCGGAACGCAATGGTTACTAGAACATTATCTCATGATCATCAAACCGCCCATGAATTTCAGCTTGAAATGGATCAATGTCTTTTTCATTCCATCCTTCATAATGTTACCCTTGAGTGAACACATAACATTCATTGAGTGCTTGAAGATCGCAGCCGTATTCGTCATTGGTGGGATATTTTTAATGGTGTTCAACGTCTATTTCATTTTGGCATTGAAATTCATTTTGCTGAAACTTGGGGTTTATTCCTTCAATATAGAGAAGATAGACAAGGGTCCCATAGAAAGTGAAGAAGATGAAGAATTGGAACTATTCGATTTGAATAGGCCTTATATTTCTACTAGAGACGATATCACAACTATCGACATGTCTTCTCTCAGGGCGGAAAAACCTCACCCTGTGACTACATCCAGGGCTTTGTCTATTTCGGATAATCCTTTTTCTGATAATCAAGAAATGGATTTGAGCGTCAGGCACTCTTTAACTACAGGCGGAGCCACCCCGAACAATGAAACCTATGCTTCACTGTCAAATACAAGTTCTCCGACAAGCTCTCCTCCTGATATACCTGTTCCACTCCCTGTATCACATTCCTCTTCCTCCTCATCGTCTGAGACCAAGCCTGAACCATATCCTGTCAAAGATGATCATTCCCATTTGGCACATCTTTCACCGCTCACCCAGAAGACTACCATATTCGTGGTGAACTACATTGATTGGTTTCTTTTCTTCCTTTTGTTTTGCATATCGTTACCATTTTACTACGTATCGAGTATCCATGTGATGCTTCCTTACCATTTGGGATTGACAGTTCTTGCCTATTATTTGGCGTTATTGATTCCATTGAAATTTCCTAAGCTTAAGAAGATCGCCCATCCCATTTTGATTCTGACGGCAGAAATTCTCTTCGTCTGCTTCATTGGGTCTTTGATCTATCATAAGGGTTCCCCGGTGGGATTTCTTGATGACTTGAGGTACTACAAAACGGGAAAGAATTATCTCAATTTATTTAGCGGGAAGGCATTATATGACAGTGGAGTAGACGTGCCAAAATCCGTTTTAAACAGTCACTTTACATCCGAGCCTCTTTGGCCTGGTTGTGGTGACATATTATCATCTCTTATGGACATCTCCATTGTTTCACTTTCCTTGCCAATGTTTACACATAAGAAGGATTTTATCAGAAACTTCTGGGTTCTTATGCCTCCACTTTTATGTTCCATGGCCCTTACCTTTTTTTGCTATCCAATTATCTGCTACAATATAGGAATCAGTTCCGAGCGATCAATTGGTTTTATTGGAAGGCTGGTCACCTTGGCGTTAGGCACCCCATTGATTGGTGCATTAGGTGGATCTGTCTCTTTAATGGCGGTGTGTACTATTCTTAGTGGTATTAGCGGTGTTTTGGTTGGCGATTTTTTCTTCAAACTTCTCCGGGTTCCAACCAACGATTTCGTTACTAGAGGAGTCACTTTGGGCGTCAATTGCGGAGCAATTGCTACCGCTCATTTGTTGAATGTTGATTCAAGAGCGGCTTCGATGAGCTCTTTAAGTTTCAGCGTTTTTGGTACTATCATGGTTGTTTTGGCCAGTATCAGTGCAGTTCGTGAGTTGATTAGATCAATGGCTGGGCTATAATCTACGGGTGTATTTATTATTTATTACTAATTATTATTTATTCTATACCATACATTATTTATTGGAGAAAGTCATTGCTGTTCTCGTGTCTCCTAGTATTCGAGACATACTATATAAATACATTTTTTAGTTTGACGTCGATATATATGGCGACTATACGAATTTCTAATTCTTCCATCGCAGTAGTACTGCAAAACGCGTATCTTCACTCTGCGGCGCGTTTTTCATCATACGAAGTCACCATGTTCGTCGACAAAGACACAAAGGTTGTACTTCTTCCAAAAGACGAAACGAACTTCCAAATTGCATCTTTAATATTTGGTTCTTCTGAAAAGCAAATTTTATTCTCCGATGAAAAAGTGTATGAACTCCGACTGATCTCGGGCCAGACTTCCTTCTCCAGTCGACCAGAACCCAAATTATCGAATGGAGAAGCGGTGAAATCATTAATCATTGAATCTACTGGACCTGAAGAGGAAGGTGCTGTCCTTTCTAATCCTGAAATCGTGAATGTGTCGAATTTCAACCTCATTTACTTTGTCCTTCGCATTATGTGGGAACAGAAGAGCATTGACAACTCTAGATATCACACAACGGAGGATATTTTAGACCAGTTCAACGCGTACATAAAGCCGCAGCAGCTGATTTTTGGAATTAAAAAACATTTGGTTGAGGCGATAGAGCATGTCTGCGATACAATTGAGGAAGCGGGTGATTCCTTCTACAAGTTCTCACCATCAAAGGGAAATTCATTCATTGAAAAAAAGGTCGAAGGTCTTTCTAACTTATTGCATTCCTCGCCAGATTTCTCTCTCACGGAATTTATCAAAAGCAAGCTAAATGCCTATGAAGAAGCTCCGTCCGATATGCTTGAACTACAAATCAAAAAGTACGCGGTTGAGTTCATCTTTGGTTCATATCTCAGTGCGGAAATGAAGACTGAATTTATTCTGAAAAGCTCTTTGGATTTTTCAAAACTAGAAAACTATTTTAAAGAGCAAGAGGAGAAGCAGAAAACCTTGGCTATGGTAGAGTCGAATATGGCATCTATCGTTCAGACAACTACCGCGGCCAAGTCTGTGACTGCCAAGAAAGGGAAGGCAACTAAGACTACCAAAAAGGTGGTGAAAAAGGTGGCGGTTGGCAAGGGTGCTTTGGATGGATTCTTCGGTAAAAAATAGACTGTAATCAACTATCTACACATGAACATATACGTAGTCTTCGTTTATCTTGACTAAAAATAAAAGTGTATTACTTATCTGGATGCTCCCACCTCAAGAAGCTCTAAGTGCATGCTCTTGTATCTCTCTTCTTCGTCAGCTTTCAACAACTCTTTGATTTGGTCCGTCAATCTCTCTGCTACGGCAAAACTGTTCTGAGCCAAGTTCAATAGGACGACTCCATCAATAGGCAATCCTCCATTTTTCGACAATTGAATCAACTCTCTGTTCTTGTTCATAGTGATTACCAAAGAACCATCACGAATGGCTTCTTCTTTCATGTTGGCATCCATGATGGCAATTTCCTGATTGAGGTCACCCTTGATATTTTCTTCTTTGTCACCAGGGTTAAAAAATGAGTATGTGACACAAATAGGAACGTGGAGAACACTTAGAGGAACTGGCTGACGTTCGTCAAAACTATGGATGGTAATATCAGTTCCCCTGATGGAGACATCTGGTTTTTTGAAGTGCTGGAGAGCAGTCATTACACCAATACAAGAAGCATCAATAAGGCCACCGTCGTAGTTCAAAAAGTTAATGTCCGCTCTCACATGCCACGTCTTCTCGCCTGCAATGACACACAAGCTCTCAAGATCCAACGCATTCGATCTTCTTACCGCTTTCTCGATCAATCTGGATATAAGAACCTCTTCGTCTGAGCTCTTACCATTTTCGAAAATGGGTGAAGCCATCGAGCTGACTTCTGTGTTGATAGTAAATGTGCCCTCAAAAGGTCTATCTTCGAATGGCTTTCCGATCTCACAGCTGACTCTAACCGCCAACTTCGTGTTTCCTAGTTCAACTTCGACATAGCCATATTCTGATTTGGAGATGGTAATAATGGGCTTGCGCATCTCATCTAAAGATCTACCATCAAGCCTAAATCCTTCTTTTAACGCATTAAAGATATAATTTCTCTCGTTGGTTGAGAGTTCTCCGGGTTTCGTCATTGGGTTCACTTGGTGTTCTTACCTTTGCAAACTGCAGTGATGAGTCGAGGTGATGCGCACGTGACTTTGGACAGATGTGGCCTACTGAAAGTTGATGAATCAAGACCTCGCCCAAAACAAGAAAAGAATTACCTAGCCATATATGCAAGTACATGTGCATTTCGTACTTTCGAATTGATATCGGCCAAAAATAAACCTTGGACCCGCCTAGTCAGTGCATTAAGTTCCCGAGTAGCCATCATCAATCATGATCGACAACAGTGAAGTTATTTACGACAGATGTGGAGACTCCGTCCATTGATACTCCTGCTATTTTTCGTACACTTAGCTAGCATACATTGAGAATTTCAACGTACCCCTAGAGGGACGTAACGGGCGATTCAAACGAGGTAGTGGTCATTCGCTTGTGCTTCGCACGATGTATGTAGGCAAAAACGTGATAACCCGGTAACTGGGTTTACATTGATTAGAGAGACACGGCAAAGATGTTGGCACAAAGAATAGCCAGAACTTCTATAAAGAATGCGTCGCTTTTGCGCAACTACAGCACGATCAATCCAATGTTGATGCGGACGGGCCAAGTTTCTCCAGCTTTGAACTTCTTCCAGAAAGAGCGTTTGCCCGCCAACACAATTATCAAGTTTGTGCCCCAGCAAACAGCGTACGTTGTTGAGCGCATGGGAAAATTTCATAAGATTTTGCAGCCTGGTATGGCGGTGTTGATTCCTGTTCTCGACAAGATCACCTATGTCCAGTCGTTGAAAGAAACCGCCATCGAGATTCCTTCTCAGAACGCAATCACCGCTGATAACGTATCGTTGGAATTGGACGGTATCTTGTACGTTAAGGTTCATGACCCATACAAGGCGTCTTATGGTGTGGAAGACTTCAAATTTGCCATCAGTCAACTTGCTCAAACAACTATGAGATCGGAAATCGGATCGTTAAACTTGGACTCTGTGTTGAAGGAGAGACAGCTGTTGAACTTCAACATCAACAAAATCATTAACGAAGCTGCCAAGGAGCATTGGGGTGTGGAGTGCTTGCGTTACGAAATCAGAGACATCCACCCTCCTCAGAATGTTTTGGACGCTATGCATAGACAGGTGAGCGCTGAAAGATCCAAGAGAGCAGAAATCTTGGAATCGGAGGGTACGAGACAGTCGCGCATCAACATTGCCGAAGGTGAAAAGCAAGCATTGATTTTGAAGGCTGAGGCTACTGCCTTGAGTATTGAAAAGATTGCTAGCTCAATCAAGAACACTCCCGGTGGAACAGATGCAATTAACCTTCAAGTGGCCCAAGAATATATCAAGGAATTCGGTAAGATTGCCAAGGAAACCAACACAGTGGTTCTTCCTTCCAATTTGTCCGACTTGAATGGTTTGATGGCTGCCGGTTTGGGTATGTTTCAAGGCATGAACACTCGCACCCAAAATCAAATTGAAGGTGCCCCCACCAAAGCGGAGGAATCTAAATAATCCTGTCAATAGAATGAAGTACTGATTTATACCCGGTGATACGTGGGGCTGAATTTGTCTGGGAGCATCAGTGCTGGTAGACACATACATCACATAATTCATGTAGTCGTGGTAATTCATTAAATGTTTCTATAAAATCGTGAGATGAAAATGATAGACTGTAGTGAGTGCGATTATCCGAAAGAAAAGGTTCAACAAAATTAAACAACGTTTTCTTCCTTTCCAAAATCGAAGTTAACAGGTAAATTGGAATCTTTTCTGGATCTTCTCCTTTCGTTTGCTTTCCACGGAATCTTTGCCATCAAGCGCTTGTAGTGCTTGTTGAAATTAGTGCGTATACACCATTGGTAAAACCACCATTCTAACAAGAAAACCAAGCCTGCAATCAAGAAACCACCGAAGACAGCCACACCGATGTGGTTGGCCAAAGACTTGATTAAGGCGGCGTCATCTAAATGCCAAGAAGATCCTGGGGAGATAGAGAAGAAGGCTGAAGCATTGGTCTTGTAGTCCTCGCGCATGAGGATTCTAACTTTCCAAGCCTCAGTGATGCCCTTGCGCTTAAACTGGATCAACATAACCGAAAGAAACAAAGGACCGGTCGAGAACATGATAGTAATGTAAGGGACGAGCCAGTTTCTTTTGTACTTCTTAAGGTTGTCGACTGCTTTAAGGAAGAAGGGATGCTTTGGCACTGATCCTAAAACGTCGTTGGATATACCAGTAGGGTCTGTGACACGAACAAATGCTGGAACGGTGAGAAGTGGATCCAATCTTCTTTTGCACCCGTCGTCCAAGTCGATGTAAACACCACCATAATGCACAAGAGCAAAATATCTGATGGCATCTGCTCTTTCAATGGGGTAAGGGTAGGAGTCCCAAGTGTCAAGGAACCAGGGGTAGTGTTCTGCAATGAGGTCTCTGGCCATCTCATCCGTCCAAAGAATGTACTGGTAGTCGGGATGTAAATCGATACACGCCTGTTGCCCTGGTTGCCAGTGCTCTGGGATGTTCTCGTTTTTGTATGTCTGGTGGATGATTTTCGGAATCACTAATGGCTTATCTAGTTTCCCATCAACCGGGTTCAACTCAACATCAAGAAGAGCATCGGCGTAAGGGTTGTCGATCGTCAAACAGAGAAGATCAAACGACAAGTAGACCAAGAACATTATGAGGGCAAAATGCGCCCATAAGATACATTTTAACTCTTTTCTCATGGATTATCTGAGTTCAAAGAAGCAAAAGAAAAATAATGCCGTCAAAACAAAAACAATGTAGCAGCTGTGAACGCCTCTATTCCGGTATTTGGATTTCTAGGATGAGCAAATGGAGCGTACCTGATTTTTTTTTCTTTTGTAGAAGGTTCTTTTTCACTGGGAGTAGGAAACCTTAACAATAAATAGAATAAAACGACGTCCAGTTTAGGAGAAGACTGGAGCGAGGAACTCGCAGAGTGCGGCGGAGGAAAAAAGCAACGCGGCAGCACATACACTCTCCTGTGCAGACAAAAATAAACATCAATGCGGAAGCCCGCTTTTCGAACAGCTACTATCTCAAACTACAGATAATAGTGTTTACGGTAAGACTGCGCCGGACTATACAAGAGTATTTTCGAGCCGTTTAGAGTGTAATGGCCTTGATCTTCTCCTGCTCTTCTACGAAAAGTTTTCGCGTGTATCTATTTTTTTAGCCGAAGGCTGAGCAAGTCATTTATTGCGGATACATCGTAAAAAGAACTATCATGTACGTGCGAATAGGGGCATTCAGATGTCAGAGTGCAAAGCCTACATAAACTTATTTTAAGACCGCTATTATTGCTATCGCTTATGTCATTGATACTCCGCTTTCGTTTATGCTTATGAGCTTATTATCCTTATCACAAGCTTTCTAAACACTCATTTCCATTGCTCTGATATCTTCGGGAATAGGGGTAATGATCACATGGTATATGCACACGTGATCGCACCCGTCCGTATGGTGAAAATCTTCCTGCGGAGAGTAGTGTGATACCTCACTTTGCATTCAGAGAATGGCGGAATTCCCCGTTTCCGTCTCGTTTATTCCGTATACTCATAACTTTGCCTTGACTTCTTCCACTTCTCTGTCGAAGGTCTTATCCACAATGTCGATTACATAATTAAGCATCACGTTGTCAATCTTCTTGTCATGGGCTAGGCTTTGCAAAAATGCTTGCAAAACATTTAAGTCTCTTGGGTTTTTGATGAGAACATATGCCTTCGTCCTTGACTTATTTTTGAAGATCTTAATCAACCTCAAGTTGTGAAGGTAGAATAAAAACGAAAGCAAGTATTGCTTATTATAAGTTTCAATCTGGTATAACTTACCGCTCGTTTCCTTTGATTTTACACCCTCTTGTTGTATTATCCGCAATAGGTTCTTCGTAGTAGGATAATCATCCAGCATCAAAGAGTCATTGATTAATTGTTGTTCGGTAATTTTCTCGTTGGCTCTCGCGTAGTATTCACCAACAGTTGAGTTAAGATTGTCAACGCAAACCATGAAAGACTCAATGAACGGTTGAATAATAGTGCAAAGGGTCTTATGATACTCCTTATCTACCACAGTCAAATCTTCAGATATAACACCGGAGTCCTTAAACTTCTGCAAAATGAATGAAAGGTTACTGCACCTATCATAGTTATAATCGAAAAGGAATTCATTCTTCAAGAACCCAGTAAAAATATAGAATAATTTCTCAATTTGCTCAAGGCTCAGGGATTTAAGCACCACGAAAGAAGCTAAACATTTGTAAATGATCAAGTGCATACCTAGGTTCTTATAGTATAGAAGCTCAAATGAATTTTCAATCTCAATTTTGTCAGTTTTAGGGTTCACTCTTGTGAATTTGAAGAACTTGATAATTTGGGATTTGATCAACTCGGTCTTCTCGCTATTGCTAAATTTGCTTATCGCAGTTAGCATATTTGCATTGGTGGGGCTCAAATCTTCTTCTAAGTAAATGTTGGTAATGAAGTCAAACATGGGGAGCATTTCTTGGATGTGGAAAGATTTATTGCCATGCAAATAGTAAAATGTCTGAATAGCTGTGCCAACAATTGCGTTTTTAGGGAGAAACGAAACCTTGTTGATTGCATGCATCACTTGAAATCCAAGCTTTTTCAAATTCACACGCCCTTCTGTAAGGGAAACATTGCCTCCAAGTTCTATCAAGTTCGCGGGATTATTAACAAATGAAGAAAGTGTAAAGTTATCTGCCAATTTCACAAATATTTTTCCATGTAATGTCTTTTTCTTATTGTCAATAAAGCCATCTTTCAGTACCGAGATTTTCGAATCTTCTCTATCCACTCCATAAAGCAAATTTGAGACTCCGTTTGACATAATGTTAAAGAAGCTTTCTTGCTTCTTATCCTTGCCGATCAATTCATTCAAGTATCCCTCAGACTCATAAACCTTCTCGTAGATGATTGAAATTGGTTGGATAAGCACGTCAAAATCTTGCTTTTTTCCCTTGGATGTGTGCTCAAGATAAATTGACACAAGTGCTTTCAAAATACCATATTTTGGTAGTAAAAGCTTGCCGTCTCTGGAACGTGTACCTTCAATAAAAACTTCAAAATTGATCTTGTTGAGTAGAACAAACTCGATATAATTATAAAGATTCTTCTCTGTATAAGCCTCGTTATTGAATGATCTTTTGATAAATACTGCGCCCAAGCCTTTCAATATTCCTCCAAAGACTGCCACATTCAAATTTTCACCTGCGACAACAACAGGAACCGACATTTGAAAGCGGATAAGAATCAAGTGCAAAATCACGTAATCTATATGGGACTGGTGATTAGGAAGTAGCATTATCGACATTGGATCTTTCAAATACTGCTGGTAGAGATTGTGGAGTTCAAGTTTGTTAACCCATACACCTTGTGGAAACATCTTGGAAATAGTCTTCATCACAGTAAAATAACACACTCTCAAAAAATGAATAGAGCCAAAATTAGGTAAGTTTTTCTTATTTTCTAAAGTGTAGTACTTGACCATAAACTCCTTAACGTCCTTGAATCGTTTCGGGAAGTCTTTGGCTTTTATCAAGTTCATCCGTAACTCTGAATCAACTAGATTGTAAACAATCTCATCCAAAGTTGGATCACCCTTTTCTAGCTTATGCTTCATGTATTTCTCGGTGGTTCTATTGAAGCTCTTGGACATTTTGTTCACGGAATATTTCGTCTCACCGTTTGAATAGATTTCATTGTAATTGATACCTGTCACGAACTTTACGAAATTTCCCAATAGTTTTAAGCTTAATGAAACTCTTTCGCTCGGCTTGAATTCTAGAGTGAAGTCTTCGTCAGTGGGTAAAGGAAAGGACAATTCTATGTTTGGATCGGAAAAGGCACCTTCAAGAATGTTCACATCAAAGTCAGAGTTAGATACTGTTTCTGTCATAGGAGGCATGTGGTGAATAAGATCTTGGCGATTTCCAGAAATATATGGGAGTTAAAAGCGCATACAATACCCAAAAGAATCGCACCCCACATTATACATTTTGTTGGAGATTGTTTTCATGCACTTCAAACCCTCACCCCTCCCCATTCTTAGTTACGCGTTCCTTGCGGGCGACTACACAAAACATTGCTTAATTACTGGAAAAAAATGCTTCCAAAACTGTTATCAATCCTTGTTTATTGTTAAAGACGACTTTTAATTCATAAGCCACAGAGGAGTTAAGATTTTTCAAGGAAATCATTTACGGCTATCTCCAAGCACAAATAATAAGGTTACCAGGAATCTTATTTTATTCGGCAAAAAAGGAACATGATAGTGCGCATCGGTTATATGGGCCTTAGCCAGTAAGACACCAATCCCGACCTCTTTTCACCTGTAAATCACAAAGGCGTGATTCTAACCACCAATTAATGCATCCTGCTACCATTATGCCAAAGGAATCACTGATACCCACGCATCCCATTGAAAATTCCCTCTTATCTTGTGAGGTTTGCTCACTGACGGACATGAATGTGTTTACATACAGAAGTCCTCCAAGTAATCCCTCATAGAATATTAGAACAAGTAAGAGCCATACGTTTGAAAATGGGAAATCCAAGGTCGATTGCATTAAGGTAATGCCAACATTCAAAGCCTGAAGTATGCTTAAAGCGTAAAGGCGCTTTACGCGGACTCCAAAATTTATGGATGATCTTGAAATGAATACTCCCAACTGGTATAAAAATCCGTATACAACGTAGATGTCGCGATACGAGGAGAATATCCAGCTTGGTAAATCATCCAACGGGAACAATAAAGTGGGTGATATACCTTGATTGATAACATATTCACCAACGTAAACTGTTCCTAAAGGCAACATGAAAGGCTTCAACAAGGGTTTGATTTCACTGAAAGTGAATAGAATATGCTTCATGATACGAGAACGTCTGTTTAGAGTCATTGGAGGGATTGCATATTCCGGTTCTTGCTCCAACATATTTTGCACCATTTCTGATCCACTTTCCTCAGAAATAGCATGATTTCGTTCCAATAAGGCTGATTTAGGTAGCATAAAACACGTCGTTAGGATAAATCCTGTAGGGGTTATTGCAAAGCTTAGTAGTGCAATCCACACTTTCATGCCAATGATGTTCGTTAGGATCATGAATAGAAAGCTGCCTGCTAGGCCCGCACCTCCTGTTCCCGCTGAAAAGCCACCAACTGCTGGTTTGGTTTCATAAAAATGTGTCAATTGAAGGAAGGACACCTCGCCAATGCCTGATGAAGCAGAAGCTGCTGCAATGCCTAGAACCTTCAGAAGTATTGCATGTTCACCTGTCAAGCTGATAATTACCATCCCTGAGGTAGATAAAATAACTAGCGACCATATTCTCACCCGATAAGGAATTGAATTTAGAACAAAGGGAGCAATCGCTTTGACACTTAGTGACGGAACGATGTCTGATAATAACACCACTGCCTTAGGAGTAGAGGGACCAACTAGATCAATTGCAGCAGAGAGAATCACAACGTATAAAATGTTGTTCAAAAGGCCAAATATAAAGAAGGATATAAACACTCTTTGTTTATGCTCTAGCCGAAAGGTCATGGGGACACGGAAAATAATCACGGTTGGAATTTGCGCGCTAAGTTAACTATTCATGAGGTCACGATACCACAATTCAGGTGCACATTCAAAAAATTCGAAGTAACAATGACGCAAAGTCTACATATTGTCTCATTGTCACACGGGTCTTGGGGTAGTCTCTGCCAGAGCAATCTTATTCAGAGTAGGAGGATATTTCTTGTGAGTGGATACTATGCAGTATGATACATAAAGCAAAAGTATGGGATTACTCCGTCGAGGTTTAGCGCACACAGAAAGTGACACATTCCCATCTTCTGATGTTGACTTTATGGTTTGGCTTTCATACGATTTGAGAAATTTCTTGTCACCCGTATTTACATCCTAATCATAATATGTACAGTTTTATGTTCTGGAATTCTTCGATCGGTTAACCATTGATACCATCTTACCGAATTTGCACACAGGTTACAGTTCTCTTACATAATTGTCCTTGATCAGCTTGAAAATATCTTCGGTCCACGGTGCTTATATTATTTTCTTCTTGTCTTTTGACTGAAACCAATTCAAAGTGTTTACTCAATACTAGCTTTGATTGTAGGAAATTACTGCAATTCAAACTGCAATAATATGCAACTTTTTTCGACTTGCCTAGTTATAGAAATTGATTGTAGCACGCCTAAAATTTTTCCATGAGTCAGGTCGCACTTATTTGTAAAGCCGCAACCCACATAATATCACAGCGATACATTTTTCCCTTTTTATATCTTACATCGAAGGAAGAAAAATTTTGCCGATATGAGTCAAACACCTATGCCTGAAGAGTACGATGATACAAGAATCTTGGGCTACGAGCCATTGATTCCACCTGCCTTGCTACAAAACGAAATTAGAGCCACTAGATCTTCGTTGGACACCGTGCTTAAAGCTCGTATTGAATCTTCCCAGATTCTCAGTGGTAAGGATGACCGCTGTCTTGTCATCGTTGGCCCCTGTTCTATTCATGACACCGATGCAGCTTTGGAGTATGCTGGACGTCTTAAAAAATTGGCTATTGAATTGGAGAACGACTTGGTGATCGTCATGAGAGCATACTTGGAGAAGCCAAGAACCACTGTTGGCTGGAAGGGTCTTATTAACGATCCAAATGTTGACAACACTTTCGACATTAACAAAGGTTTGCGTGTCTCCCGACAATTGTACGCTGATTTGACCGGTAAGGTTGGTGTTCCCATCGGATCGGAAATGTTGGACACCATTTCTCCTCAATACTTCTCTGACTTTTTGAGTTTCGGTGCTATTGGTGCTAGAACTACCGAGTCTCAATTGCACAGAGAGTTGGCCTCTGGCTTGTCGTTCCCTATTGGTTTCAAGAACGGTACTGACGGTAACATTGGTGTTGCTTTGGACGCTGTCCAAGCTTCTTCTAAGGGCCACCATTTCATGGGTGTCACCAAGAACGGTTTGGCCGCTATCACTACTACTAAGGGTAATGAGAACTGTTTCATTATTTTGAGAGGAGGTAAGAACTTCACAAACTACGACCCGGAGTCGGTTGCTAGTGCGAAGGCTGCTATTGCTAAGAGCAGTGCTCCTGGAAGCAAATTGATGATTGATTGCTCGCATGATAACTCCAACAAAGACTACAGAAACCAGCCAAAGGTCTTAGATTCCGTTATTGAGCAAGTTTCTGCTGGTGAGGACGCTATTATTGGTGTAATGATCGAGTCTCATATCAACGAAGGTAAGCAAAGCATGCCTGCTGGCGCTCAAGGAAAATCCAGTTTGAAGTACGGTGTTTCTATTACTGACAGCTGTGTCTCCTGGGAAACCACAGTGTCGATGTTGAATGGTTTGGCTAAGGCAGTTCAAGACAGAAGAGCTAAGAAAAACTAGGGCGCTACTTTTGTTTAGTATAGAGGGACTAGAAAATAAATTTTATCTAGTTTCTGAATGACGTAGTATAACTATGGCAAGATCTATAACCCATTCTTTAAAGCTAGGCTGAACTCTCAGTACAGTGGGTAGTCACTTCCCGAGCAGCACTTATTTGTGGATATTACACTTTAAAAAGTCCTATGACCAGGGAAAGGATACAAGTTCTTTGATAGCACTGCTTTCTAATAGACTGCCATTGTCTGAAATATTAGAAAACAATGGAAGGAGTTGCTGGTTGCTACTGCCGTATCCATGCATTCTTTTGAACGGGTTTCGCTGTTTCTTCTTTCCCAAAAGAGATTCGCCAATACCATACCAGTCTTTTTGGAAGTGAGAAAGAGCATGCATCATCTCGCTTGACTCTAAGTCATGAAAGTATTTCGCCCGTTCATTCTCATCACCTTGCGGGTCTGGCGCGTTGCCGATATAGCGCACCTTCTTCTCGGGAAAACTTAGGGCCCTCTGTAAATGGTACTTCACAAATCTCTCTCTCTTGAACTCAAAGCCAACTATAGTTACTTGTTGGGGGTATCTTCCTTGGTACTCGTAAAATCTGCAGATCAGGAAAAGAACATTCTCAAAAGAATCTCTAGCAAATTCTTCGAGCCCAATTCTATCAAGCAATGCATCATCTTCGCAGAGAGTCTCCGTGAGCTGGTAATATGAATATGCTTCTGATTTTGGCCCGGATGCTTTCTTTGTCTGTCCTCCAGATATAATAAGCAAAGCATTCTCGTCCTTTTTCAATTCGTCTAAGCTTTTCTTCACATGGTCCACAAAGCAAAGATGATCGTTACCCTCAAATTGAAAAGGTGCTAGACTCCATTCATCTCTCGATTCGCCATTGCTAGGTCCAGGAGACCAAACTGAATGGCAGGGCAAGATAATTAAATGCTCAAGCGACATTTATGAGATGAAGTATATATTGTTCACAATAAAGTGCGGGTATGTAAATAGTGATAACACCCTACAAGCGCTCTCCAGTGACAGTACGCTGCTACCACCACCATAATATGAAATATCTGGTGAGAGTGCCCAAATAAATCAAACCTTCCTGGTTTCAAACGATTAATTAGAGTTTCTTCTTCTCCGTGGTGGTTCGTTTGTTTATGGGTGAATCTCTCAGGTACTCTTAAAGCATAAAGACACGCGCCCAAAATATAGAAGAAACCTTCTGCGCAGCACCATCCTGCTTCCGCTCTCGCAATAGCTTCCTCTGATCCAAAGATTCGGACTCCTGCTATAATTGGAAGAATTCCTGATAATCCAAATAAAATAAACATGAAAGACCTAAATGGCCTGTACTCTGGTGAGGAAAACTTCTCATCAAAAGTAACCTTCGTACAAATTCCTCCCAATGCCACGAACAATATTATGAATCCATTTCGTACTTTTGGGATATCGTAGAACGCAAAAAGAATAATAGAGTTTAAGGAGGAAGTGATCATTACGATTATACCAAAGTAGTCACATTGGTTGCCAACTTTGCATGTTCTATGCGAATGGGATTTGAAAAGATGGAACATAGCAGACAGCATTAAGCAAAACGTAGCTGCTCCGCCAAATTGAAGAAAATTAAATCTTTCCCACAAACCTAGGTCGTTCTCGTATTTTTCAAGTTTCCAGTTGATAAATATAACAACAGATATGGCGGCAAACACAGACGGAAATAAATGAGAATACACATTCACTGACTCGTTATGCAAGTATGTCAATGACTTCAAGCATTCTTTGTAACTTGATGTTTCCTTTACGTACCCCGACCGAATGAAGTGATTGTCTTGTTGCCATAAATCCAATTCGTGATAGTAGTATAGTTTTCGAGGAATCTGCCTTCTGTTCTCCTCTCTCATTTCCTTATATTTAGAACTTAATTCTCTTTTCCTTAAACTCATAATAAGTACTATGGTGCGCAGTAAGTGTGGGCCTAGGAATCAGCATCTTATGAAACCCAACAAACAAGGCAAGAGTATATACGCAAGTACTGTTGCATTATATACAGACTTCCCCGGATTATAGACCTCGGATGATTTAATGATAGGGGCATATGCTTACGTCTCAGCTATTTAGAAAAAGCATGTCTAGATTACTACCTAAGGCAAACTCAGGAAAGCAATTGGTCCTTACCATAAATCCATGAGCGACATAAATGGATAGATCGTGGGCCATACTATATGCGCGAATCTTTTACTACACTACTCCCAATCACTCTTCTTGAGTATTTGATATTTTGTACTAATCGAAATTAATAGTTGAGATACTCTGCTGGTGGCGAAAGGTAACTATCATCGTCCCGCATTGTCCCGGATGTGGCCAATAGTGAACCATCACCAAGGCAACGCAATAGTGTATGCTTAAATTCGAGAATTGTATTAGAGAGATGTTTGAATGATACGTAAAGGAAACCGAACGATTCTTGATTTTGATTTAAATTCAAGCAGATAATCGCTTCAATGTCCACTGTCAGTCTCCTGGTATGAACTCCTCACGAGCTATTACGCTTTCTGTTAAAAAATAGGAGCGACGAAGTACTATGAAACACAAGTGCCTACGCACAAACGAGGTAAAACTGTAGCCAAACGCGACCTCTCGACGGGATGAACCTAACGTAACACATCATCTCTCGCTAGTGTCAATATTCTTGTTGCTTACTGGGAGGCTGTTAGGGAAATCGTTACATGAGTAATATTGAGTGGTATTTCCGTTTCGCACACCACAGAGTAATAGATGTGTTCAGACAAACTGTAGGCCCATCCACGTGGCTATAATAGTGGTGTAAATTTTCCATGGGAGCATTAAAATTTTAATCCCAATTAAAGTAAGATGCAAACAAAACCAATCACTTTCGGTTGCGGCCATATCAAGTGGAAAATACTGTTTCCCGTCCGATCAACGTTAGTCAAGCCACTTAGAGCCACACCGAGTAATGCAGTTGGAGACAATGCGTGAAATTGTGGTGCTGCAATCTTTTTTTATTGTGCCGCGGGTTTGAGCCAGTACCTGGTTCCACCTACAAGCTCGCGTGATTCATATTAACAAAGCTCTGTAAGGCAAATATGGCAGGTACATATTGTTCTATTTGTGCATTTTTTTGTTGTTTGAAGCAGAGCCATTCTTAAATATTATACTGTAATGCGTGTATCGTTTTCCGAATATTCAGCTTTTACCGCATTATCCAATAGATTAACAAGTCTCTGCTTCTCCAAGTTGGACAGCATATCGAAGTTCAGCCAATTCACCGAAAAGAAGGCTCTATCAGATCAATGAGCTTAGAATACATCCGAAGCTTGTTTGATATGTCAACTATATTTTGTTCAGTTCCATCGAGGCGAGTTCCCATCCTGTTTTTGTATATTTCACCTGTGTAAAATAATTTCCAAGGGGAGTTTTTGGGACTGATAGAACCACGGCATCTCTCAAAATACCATTTGTTCACTGGATTGTTGGACCTCGACCTCCAAATTAATTCCAGTTGATGGGCCTGAGACACCAATTTGAAAATTATGTCAGCTAAACTTGGCAACCCTTGATTTTCGGATGAAATGGCAAATTTGTCCAAATATGCAACCTTCTGGCCATCAGCTAGTTGTTCCCACGTCACTATAGCTGCGCCATCATAGTCGCCAACCAATATAATCGAAGCGAGTGAGTTCTCGATTCTCTCGTAGTATTTCTCAGCGTCTAGTTCCCGCTGAAAAGAGTCATTGATCAATTCAAATAGTCTTTCTTTGTCTACTAGTCCCTCATGAACCAAATTTGACAACGAAAAGCGGCTACCGCATGAAAATTCATCTAAAACAGTCACTGGAAAACCTTTCTTCAAGATCGATGTCGAAACTCGCGGTGTCCTTTCGAATGATGATGGTAGGGAGGATGATATTATAGGTCTATCAGTCAAAACATTATAAATAATTGGGTTCAAATTATCCTTGTTCAAAGCAATAACTTCTGGGGTAGTGATAATTCCTGTAGTGTCATTATTTCCCGATTTTTTGGCAGCAATCTCTAAAATATTGTTCATGACGTTCAAGTTCTTCAAATGTTTATCTCTAACTTCAGTGTCAAGAAAACCTATGTACATCTCCGAAATAATGTCAGATAGTTCTTGAGACAAGTTAATAAAAACGTGACTAGTTTGATTTCTTTCAATAGATGGAATACCACCGAGCCTATCAGCGATGATCACCTTTTCAAGACTAAGAAGGTTAGAATAATCCAACAAATCTGACGATACCACATAAAGAGCTTGGTCTGCTTTGATAAAGCGCTGGTCTCCTGTCGAGTAATCATACTCTATGGGCTGTAAAATGGGGATGATACCCTGGTAAAGTGGAATGAGAATCTGCTCTAAACTAGAAATGGAGGTCAGGTTATCCTTTTTTGTGAAAGGCGAACGAATAACACACGATTTCATTGTTGAATTGTCATCGTCGTGTTGCTTTGTCAAGCATTGGTTCAATCTGTATGCTTGACGCATGGCATGGGCGGTGTTGGCTTTGAAGTTAGTTGCCTCAAATCCTTCATTGTCAAGAATAATCACGGGAGAAATTCCCAAATTAACTAATCTTCGAAAAGTCTCAGCAATTCCCGACAAAGGAGAGTCATCCATGACACGCATCTTAAACAATGCCACTCGCAATGGTATCTTGGCCAATTTTGTATCCTCGGCATCGTAAACATTAATGAATGGGTCCTGTCCATTTAAGAACCGATTTACAAATAGCTCTCTTTGCTGGTCTCTTGTAGTTAGCTCTGTGACGTCCTTTTCATTCTCAAAGGAGATATCACTGAAGTCAAACTGATTTTGGTATTTTAAGAGATAATTTCTTGCCTCTCTTTTAGTCGTTGTTGATTTGAGAATAGAAAGGATTAGGTCTCTTTTGGTCTTTGTTATGAATTCTGTCGTTTTCAAATTCGATATGAATTGCCTATTTAGTGTTTTGAAGTTATTCATTGGTTATTCATTACTTCAAAATCGACAGTGAGAATCTAAATAGATCATGTCACGTGATTTTGCTATTCGTTATCCGATTCATAGTTTTCGGCTTCCTCTTCACCTTCATTTGTGCTTTCGTGTAATTGCCTCAATTTATTCATCACATTGAGGACAAATGGTCTCAATTCATTGATTTCCATGAGCGATAGGCCGTTTAGTTGAATATTAGACTCGTTTAACTCTTTTAGACCCCGACGGGCCTTCAGCTGCCGAACTTCTCGGAGATCTTGAATAATCGATTTAATTTGGCTTGTTGAATCTTGTATGTCATCTGGTGCATTATCAAGAAGTATTTTTGAGATCTCTAACCAGTTCCAAGGTAAGGATGAAAACAGATTGATAAACTTCTTTTCTTCATCATACTTTTCCTTTAAGTAAAAATAATTGAGCCACTCGGGTGGAACAATATTACATTTATCCTGAGATTTCAAAATCAATGCTATCCATAACGGCACTTCAATTCTTCGCATACCTCTCAATGGTGGTAAAGATGTCTTTGCTGTCAGTATTATTCAAAATAGGCATGTTGCAAAACAACGTTCAGCTTGATGTAAAAAAAGCGCCAATTGTTTGGGAGATTTCAAGATACATACCCCTATTAGATCTATCTTTTTCATCGAATATCTTGGAAGTATTGCGATGTGCTCGTTCTCGGATAGAAACTGAATTTCCGATGGCATAAGTTTTTGCCTCAAACTAACCGGTAAAACCATTTTCAAATCAAGATTATTAGTTTCTAATCCTTGTTATTTCAAAGTCATTCAATAGCTCTTCAAATGAGCCAAGCAATGCTTTCACGGTAGGTATCAATAGTGTTGTTGGCGCGTAGCATTGTCAGTGCACACCCAAATTTAACGCGGTATCGAATTGAACCAATGCACGAACTCCTCAAATTTTGGCTCCCCTGCCAGTTGATCGTCAGGGCTCATCAGGGTCTGTCTCAGATGCGATCGAATGGTTCCTAAGCATTTTCTTAAGGATTTAAAGCAATCTGTATGCTGTTGAAAATAAGAAACCTCTGCGTCATATATGGGATGTAGAGGGTGCAATTCCTCTGAGGAATCAGGAGGAACCAACGCTTTCGCAACTTCCGATGCTCTCTGATTTAAATGTGGAATTATTACTACATCACGAAAAGCTTTCAATAGAAGATTTTCGATCAGTATTTCAATTGGCTCGAAAGTTTTTTGTTGAACTTTCTCTTCATCGAGGTGAGCCTGGAGAGGAAAGAAAGCGTTCAACACAAAGAATCTGACTTTAGTGTTGAAATATTGCCACAACCCACTTATTAAATCCCATTCTTTCAAAATTAGGTCATACTTGCTTTTACTTCCCCTAGGCATTGAGTTTTGAGTTCGGGGTCTATTCAAAGATTCATAAGTGTTCTTTGACTCGGTCAACCTCCTTCGATTCTGCCTATAATTCGTCAGCATCATGGTAATGCACTTCTCAAAGAATTCCGAAAGCTCTTGTACCAATTCCTTTTTTTCGGCCTCTGTAGCTTCTTCATCGATGTTATTGGGGAATGAAGAATCGGCTTCAAGAGATAAAGTAATCGTACTTCTGCTACCATCATTTCTTGAATAGAGCGATTTGGTCTCTTTCTCCTTTGAGATATTTGGCACAAGTCTTTGGCGAACAAAATTAGCCGCGTGCTCCATTGTGATCAAAAGCTGGGGGGCAGATCGTCCATTTCTCAAGGTGATCTGAGTTGAAGGGATAAATAGAGCATACATCATAGCAAATAACTCGGAGAAAACTTTAAAATTCTTTTTTTCTGCTTCAATGGGCGTCAATACCAAATCATCTTCGTCATACGTTTCTGCGCTGACCGAATGGGGCCCGTCTGCCGTATTTCTGTGTAATTTGGCTTGCACAAACTGGTCAGCAGAGATCATATATTTGCGGTGAATTTCTTGGATTGTAGGCAAGTCTGAATTTCCATCTGTAGCATTATTAGCAAAATCTGATTCCGTGAAATTGAATAACGCTGCGAAATTTCGATCAGAAACAAACGAATTCGAGCTTTGAGACGACAAAGTGACCGAGGACTTTTGAGACATTGAGCTCAAAGGCTTTGAAACACCCATTGCGTCATCTTGGTTTGATTTTTGATTCGTTTCAAGCTTGGTTTGTCCGTGCGGGCGATGAAAAAGGCTATTCAAAGACATTGAAGATGGATTATTTTTCTTTCCAAAGTCATCTACACTCGAAGAGCTTAACAATTTTTTGGGCAACTTTAAAGAATGATGACCGGCTGTCTGTATAGTTAGGTCTGGTCTAGTAGTCCCTTTGTTGGTAAGCTTGAATTTCGTTTGCTTTCGTGACAATTTGAATAGACTAGACATTTTTTGCAGATCTTCACTATTTGTCGAATTCAACCCATCCAAAGACAGGCGAGACTCATCTTGCTTATCATTTAGCGTGGAAGATGATCTGCTTCTCGTGAAAAGCCTTGCTAATGAATTAGACTTAACTGTGTTAATTGTTGCCGTACTTGATGAAACCGAGGAGTTCGTAGGTTGCTTTTTAAGCGTGTTGAATCCTACACTTGAAACCTGCGCAGGCATCTTCTGCAATGGGAGCGATGACAGAGAAGATCCATTGCTATGCAAGAAAATTTGGCTTCTAGAATTGTCAGTAGACATGAGCTTTTTGAAGGCTTCGTGGATAGAATAAATCACTTGGATAGATAAACGCCCCATATGCAGGTCAGTACCTCTTAGCATACCATCCGGTTCTTGATAACTTGCTTTAACATATTATTACACATGGTATATTTTGATTATGTGCGGACCTCTTATGCTTTTTATTTTATTCCCCTTTCTTTCTTCTCTGGGCGCGAAGGTTTTTATACGTATGTGTTTGAATTTCTTGATAATTGTCAAGGTTCATCGAAAATTGCGAATAACAAAAATCCATGGGACCCAATTCCCAAATGATACCCCACTTAATCCAAATTTAGACAATTAAAGATCATGTCCCCCAGCTCCTTTTCTTATAGCTAAGCCAAGCTTCTAATATATATTACGAGCTATGAAGAAGTGTTATATTTATTCTGCATCGCAGTTGAGGATACCGAGTGCTCGCTTATCTTCCCGATTGGGAAATACAAAAACAAACAATATTAAATATCCCATAATGGCTACTTGGCTCAATGTGTTTCTAAATTTTCTCCCACATACTTCTTCTTCGACAGCAGCTGACATCAGAAAAAATGGCTAATCCTTTTGAGGAGAATGACCCGTTCATCGATCCTGGTGAACCATCCGCTCCAAACGCTGCCTTCACTAGTGATAGAACTTCACCTAGACGATTTTACCAATTAGACCACGAAGCAGAAGATGATGATAATGCAACCAGCTTTGTTGGAATCCCCGAGTCTGTTAGGCTGAGTCCCCAACATCGCCAATCGCCTAATATCTTTACAAGGAGCTCGACGCATGCTAAGCAATTCGCTGCAAATATTTCCCAGACACCCACTCCTTCTTTGAATTTCGAAACCTATAAAACCCCTAGAGCAAGATACACATCTGATGAGAGTCCAAAAAGAGAAAAGCAAAGTGGAATATTGATTTCTGGAGGAAATTATTCTCCGGTAAAGTATAATGGTTCCCCGGAGCATCTGGATTTTAGAAGGTCCTTGCAAAGCTCCAACAGGAGCGAGCGGCTTCTTGAACCTCCCCAGCCCATATTCTCGAGAGAAACATTCGTGGAAGCGAATGAGAACACGAAAGATTCCGCAGAAGAAGAAACACTTCATCTGCATGGGTCATCTGATTACGGATATGACATTTATCAAAAGGAATACGAGGATGTGGAGACATTTTCAGATCACAACACAGTGTATACATCCAGTTCTGTTGTCACTGGTGGTGAAAGCGAATACTTTGCCAATTCCCTTGATAAAGACATGATGAGAAATGTATCAGAGAATTACATCCCAAACCGAGAAAAAACTTTAAACAAGAGAAAAGTAAGACTTGTCGGTGGCAAATCCGGAAATCTTGTTCTTGAAAATCGTATTCCAGATGAATTAAAAAAAGTTTTACCTAGAACTGAGTCACCATTTGGCGAATTTACAAATATGACTTACACTGCCTGCACTGCAGAACCTGATGATTTTGTCCGAGAAGGTTTTACCCTCAGGGCGGCTAAATATGAGAGAGAGACAGAGCTTGTCGTTTGCGTTACCATGTACAACGAAGATGAACATTCGTTCGCCCGAACAATGCATGGTATCATGAAAAATGTAGCACATTTGTGCTCTAGATCGAAATCGCCTGTTTGGGGTAAAGATGCATGGAAAAAGGTTCAAGTCATAATTGTGGCAGATGGCAGGAATAAAGTAAATGAGTCAGTCTTACAATTATTGACTGCAACAGGCTGCTACCAGGAAAACCTCGCAAGACCTTATGTTAACAACAAAAAAGTCAATGCTCATTTATTCGAGTATACAACCCAAATATCTATCGATGAAAATCTCAAATTCAAAGGGGATGAAAAGAGTTTAACCCCAGTTCAGGTCTTATTTTGCTTAAAAGAAAGAAATCAAAAGAAGATCAATTCGCATAGATGGCTATTCAATGCCTTTTGCCCCGTCTTAGATCCCAATGTGATTGTTCTATTGGATGTGGGAACAAAGCCTGATAATCACGCTATCTATAATTTGTGGAAGGCCTTCGATAGGGATTCTAACGTTGCTGGCGCAGCCGGAGAAATTACTGCAATGAAAGGAAAAGGATGGATTAATCTAACGAACCCATTGGTTGCTACTCAAAATTTCGAATACAAAATGTCAAACATATTGGATAAGCCACTAGAATCGGTCTTTGGCTACATCACAGTTTTACCTGGAGCCCTCTCTGCGTACAGATATATCGCTTTAAAGGACCATTCCGATGGGACTGGACCATTGGCATCCTATTTTAAAGGTGAGGATTTGCTTACCTCACATCATGAGAAAAATAGCAAAACCAACTTCTTTGAAGCCAACATGTATCTTGCGGAGGATAGAATCCTTTGCTGGGAGCTAGTTTCAAAAAGAAATGATGCTTGGGTCTTGAAATTCGTCAAGCTGGCTACTGGCGAGACTGACGTACCGGAGTCCGTTCCAGAATTTTTATCGCAGAGAAGAAGGTGGATAAATGGTGCATTTTTTGCCGCTCTATACTCTTTGAGAAAAGCAAATTGCATTTGGGCCACTGACCATTCCTATGCCCGCAAATTCTGGTTCTGTGTTGAATTCGCTTATCAGTTTGTGAGTTTACTCATGTCTTTTTTTTCATTGAGTAACTTCTATCTAACTTTTTATTTCTTGACGGGCTCATTGATCAAGAACAAAAGCTTGGGAGATGGTGGCTTTTGGATTTTTACCATCTTCAATTACATTTGCATATGTGTGCTTACTTCGATATTCATAGTCTCTATTGGAAACCGGCCTCACGCATCGAAGACTATATTCAAAAGTTTGATGATTATACTCAGTTTTTGCTCATTGTATGCATTGATTGTTGGACTTTACTTTGTGATACTGGCTATTCGTCAGTATGGATTAGGTGACACATCAGCATATGTCTTTGTGAGTATTGTCATATCTTTGTTGGCAACATATGGGCTTTATACTCTAATGTCCATTTTATATTTGGACCCTTGGCATATGGTAACATGCTCATTGCAATATTTCTGTATGATTCCAACATACACATGCACTTTGCAAATTTTTGCGTTCTGCAACACCCATGATGTCTCTTGGGGAACGAAAGGTGATAACAACTCGAAAGAAGACAAATCCAAATATGTTATTCAACAAAATGAGGATGGTGAATTTGAGGCGGTTGTCGTTGACTATAATATCGATGAGTTTTATCTTGAAACACTATACAACATCAGATCCAAGCGTTCAAATAACAAGGTTAAAAGGAACGTTGAAAAGAAGGTAATAGTGGACGGAGAAGATTATGCCAAGGATGTGCGGACGAAAGTGGTTCTTATTTGGCTCTTGTGCAATTTAATTTTCATCTTAACTATGGTACAAGTCTATGAGCCTGGAGACACCAGTAGAAACTACTACCTTACTTTCATCCTTTGGCTAGTTGCGATACTTGCACTTTTCAGAGCTATTGGTTCAATGGGTTACTTGCTCCAAAACCTTGCAAGAAGGATGGTCGAAACGAACAGCAAGTGGAGACACAGACGAGAAGGCTATGCGTCAACAAATACAAATCAACTCAATTAGACTAAGAATAAACGATCATCATTTATTGGGACGCAATAAAATAGGAAATCAAATTAAATGCCACTTCATTTCTCTCTCTCTTTTTCTTTTTTAAAGGCTTTAGGGTTATATTTAGCTATTATTACAGCAGTCATCGGAGAGTGGTCAGACGAGCATGTTTTTCGATGTACACACCTTCGCACGAGAAACAAAAAAAGTAAATATGTAAACGAGAAGAACACCATTAATTTTTCCTCATCATGGTTGCATTGCAAAGAAACCAAAAGAGGACTGGTTCACCCTTAGAAAATGGCGATGCCAAAAAATCTAGATCAACCGCTTCCCTGGTCTTGCATTCTTACTCGAGATTGCCTAATCTCAATGAAAGACCAGCTACCAAGACAACACCATTGAATATTTTTGTTTGGGGAACTGGATCCATGTGTGAATTGGGGCTCGGTCCTGATGCAAAAACGAAAGAAGTCAAACGCCCGAGATTAAATCCTTATCTTACTAAAGAAAGAACCGGTGCTGAGGGCATTGTTGATTTTGCGGTTGGTGGAATGCACGTCCTTGCTTTGGATTCAAACAACAAACTCTGGTCCTGGGGAACCAATGACAGCAAAGTTTTGGGAAGAGATACATCCAAAGTGAAGGAGAATTTGAAGTCAATGGACAACGATTCTGATGACGAGGACGGCGATTTGAATGAAGCCGAATCAACACCAGCCCTTGTTGAAAACCTCCCAAAAATCGAAGCTTCAGTCGTTCAGATTGCAGCGACTGACAATTTAAGTGCCTTGTTGTACAGTAATGGTGATGTTTATGCTTGGGGTACCTTCAGATGCAATGAAGGCATGCTTGGATTTTCTAAAACATCGCGGACCCAAGAAACTCCTTACAAGTTAGCAGGATTGAAAAATATCGTACAATTAGCAGCAGGAAAAGATCACATGTTGGCTTTAGATTCAAAGGGAATCGTTTATGCGTGGGGCAATGGCCAGCAATTCCAATTAGGAAGAAGAGTCTTAGAAAGACACCGTTTGACGGCATTGGAACCTCATCAGTTTGGGCTTTATGACATCAAGTACATTGCCAGTGGAGATTTTCACTGTTTTGCGATCGACAAAGATGACAATGTTTATACTTGGGGGTTGAATCAATTTGGACAATGCGGCATTACTGATGAAAATGGTGAACTCGAGGATGGCTCATTAATCACTAAGCCCACTATTATTCCAAAATTGAATGGATTGAGGATTGTGGAAATAGCAGGCGGGGAGCATCATACTTTGGCACTCTCCTCTGAAGGACAAGTCTATTCTTGGGGGAGATATGATATGAAAGAAATCGGTATTGCTGCGGATAACTTACCTCCTTCCACATTTAAAGACCAGCACGGAAAGCCAAGATCAGTGCCTGAGCCCACTCTTATCAAATTTGCTAAAGAAGGAGATTTGAAGATGAAAACCATCGGTGCCGGCTCTCATCATTCTTTCGCTGTTACGACCGATGGTATGGTGTACGCCTGGGGGTTTGGAGACACATATGCACCCGGTCTTGGTCCTATTGATGGCGATGTCGAAATTCCTACGAGAATTGTCAACACGGCGACCAAAGATATGGATATTCAGCTTATCGGAGCTGGTGGCCAATTCTCCGTTAGTGGAGGAGTGAAAATCGAAGATGACGATGCTGCTGAGAACCGCCTCGAAAAATATGAGGATTTAGACTCTCAATCTTAAGTAAAATACAATGAACGTTTCAGAAACCCACGAAATATTAACTCTATACCTTTCCAGACGGCTCGCGAATAATTACAAAATGGAAAACCTACGAAATTCATCACCATACCGAGGTTCAAAATTGATTTTCCTTCATTAATTCCTCCAGAACAAAGGCCACGATTTTAATTTGCTCCCTTCTCCTGAATTGAAACGTTCAACAAAAGTACATTGCCTTTAAAAAAACGGACTTTCTAAATATTCCTACCAATACTAGACAGAATAAAAAATGCACATATAAAAGATTCCAATTAACGGTATTAAATAGTTTTTTAAGTTAATACAAAACGGCTTTCGATAACTTGTGATATTAAATTGACTTAGAAAATAAACAATATATTAATTTAGATGAAAAATTATACAAAAAAAATTACTTCCCATTCTAAGTGAATTTTTCATCCACTTCTGGGGAATAAACAAAACGCATTCAATAAATACATATCCGAAATTCTTAGTTTTACAAATCGTTAAAAGATCTCCTAACAGCATAAACAATATTTAATACAACGATTGAACTTAATTATCACAAAATTCACTGCTGTTTTTCATTAAATTAACAATTCCAAAACAACCCTGAAAACAGCAAGCCAGTAAATAATGCTATGTGTGTTATTCGTATGTTATTTCCGAACAGTCCGTTACTCCATCAATATTTAAAATTAAAAAATAACAGTAAGCTGGAAAACTGATTACCTTGAAGTCGCTACGCAAACAAAATTATACTCACACAAAAGATCTGTCTGTCAGTCATGCACCAACAGTAACTTGCGATGAATACAAGATTTTATGTTGTGCATCCACATATATAATTGCTCAATGCTATATAAAGTTTACCTCAAATGAGAGGAACTGAGATGTTTAGGAGATTAAACGAAAATTTAATACGAATAATTGAACGCATTACTATACTTTTTATCGTTCTTGAGCGCGTAATTCTTGTTTGGGAATACATGATTTATTAGAAATTTGATATGGAGATACAACTACTTTCTTAGTGAATACTATTAGAAGGAGATTGGAGATTCCTCCCTTGCGTTGCAACATTGATGTTAAAAATAGTTTAAGCATAAATGTCCCTCCGCCTGATATGACTAATTGTGTTCGTAGGTAGGTAGGGAAGTTAAATATCATTATTATTAACATAGCTTAGTAGTGACAGAGATTCATCTTCACAGCAATAGTTTATTGTATAGAATCTGAAACTTATATATTGATATATCTCTTTGTACCCGCACTGGTCAAATAGATCAAAATGGCTGAGATTGCGTTTTGATGTTTATGTTGTAGTACTCCTTGTCATTGGATTGAAATTATTTCTATCGCGTGCTTTACCTTAGCTCTCGCCACAAATAAATTAAGTTGTACGGTATTGCTAAACATATACTTCGGAAAAATTATATACTTCTTTTCACCCAGGATAGCGTAATTTGTTTCTATCATCCATGTGTTTTCTTAAATTGTTCAATTTCGATAACCTCAGACTATTTGACAATTGATTACGGTAAATGTGTGAGCCGAGTCCGACAATAATATCGGTCATAAAATGGATATTTTGATGAAGAGAGAAAAATATTTGAGACTAGGACTTCTACATCTGATGTCACCAACTATATCTCTTTCTTTTCAGGGGTTTCATCATAATTATGTGGAAGGTTTAGATTTGTTTGTTGCCATAGTTATTTTAGCGACATCGGGTAATTTCATAAATTTCTTTTCATTAATTTTGGCTGTATACTGGGCATGGATTGGGACAGAAAGGTTTGATATTGAGTCGAAACCGTTCTTACTGATTTGGGCAGTTGCAATCGTTTGCGTGATCCTTACGATACTGAATACATTTGAACTTATCGGTTTTGGTTTTAACGTCCTGCATTTTATTTGATAGTAATTGCCTGGATATATCAATATATCATTCCCCGTTAGTTGAAATGAGTATTTTAATATGGATTGAATTGCAATAATTTACCTCGAATGTTAGAAACAGCGTAAAATTAGTTCGTTATTAAGGGATAGAAGGATGATGAATTAATAGTTTTTGACGTGTGGTTGACCGCTCAATGTTTCTTTCTCTGATTGCATTCAACTTTATCTTCTTTATTGCATTTTGTTTGTATATATGTCGTGTTTCTCTTCTAGTTTTTTTGCGATGTGTGTTTCGATGTAGTTGCGAGAATAGTCTATCCATAGTTATTGAGCACTTTATGAGTGAATGTGTGGGAGAGATCTTTTTTTGTTGTTATTCTCGCGTTAGAAATATTTATTATTAATTTATTGGAGAAAGAAAGACTGTAGCTATATGTTGAAGCGTGTAATGTAACTGGTCTTTTTTTAAATAAAAATTCGAGATTAAGTGAGCTTGTTAATCGAAGGTTCGGTAATTGAATCGACCAGCTGTCTTGATATATATTAGAGTTCTTGTTCAAATAATTCAGATACAATAGAGCTACGTTATTGCATTACCAAGAACATCAGCATTCATATAAGGGTGGCATATAACGTCTGTGTTGTGTTATTTTGCGACGTCTATTAATTTTGGAGGGGTATTGGTAATTGTGGAAATTCGGTTATGTTTCAGTATCATGCTGTAGGTGATTCTGTGGTATGTGATAGATGTTTACGGTGCACAAAGCAAACTGACGTCTTGTTGGCTCTTTTGAATATAAATTGTGAGTTTAGAATGGATCTAAAGCGTAGTACACATCTCACTAAGAAGGTAACTCGTATTCAAAATTGGCTTTTTGAGGAAAATGACTCTGTTTTTACTCCAGATCTATGTCGTTTCTTGATATCATGTGATTAGGTTTGTCTGGGATCGTTTTGCTACATAATGTGTTGATGCGAGATTTCTCCATACAATTTTGCAAAGCACCCGTTGAGTTATATGGATTTATGACCATTAAGTCAAAAAAATATAAATAATGAATAACTATGGAACCTAAATTCATTCTCTGAGCGGAGATTGAGGAGCTTAGGTGGATGGCACACTGTTGAAGTTGATACTCAATATAGGACAAGAATGAAGACTGAGTATACTCGGAATGTCCTGTGTACCTAGTTTACGAATGATCCTCAACTTATAAATAGAGGTGTATTTTCCTTGGAAATAAGCTCTTTAGAGAGAGGTGAAGGAAGGTAACTTACTCAATAAATTAGTTAGAATGAATTATACTGTAATACCTGCAGGTGACTTAAAAAGTACTGCAGATAAAATTCAACACACACTCCATTTAATTTTATACGGATATTCTGTATCTACTGTTTCTACGTCAACTTCCTCACGTGATCTATAACCACGTTGATTCAGACGCGTAACGTGTGCTTACTGTATTGACGTCCAATTGAACGTCTCAAGTGGCTTTGACTGTGAGTTGTGGGAAAATGCTGTCCTGGAAGCTATTTTTTGTATGCTTTATTGTCCAACTAATAGGTTTCTTGATATTCCTCAAGGGTTTCTTCCCTCCAAAAGTTGTCCTCGATGGATTTAGCAAATTTGACGAGCTGGGATCTCCATTCACAGTCCATGGAAAAGCTCAATTTGAGAAGGTTATCATAATGGTAGTAGATGCCATGAGATCTGATTTCATGTTTTCCGAAAAAAATTCTGAGATGAGGTTTCTACATTCATTGATTGAGAAAGGTGACGCCATTCCATTTACAGCTTATTCTAACCCTCCGACCGTCACGCTCCCAAGGCTTAAAGGTATCACGACAGGTGGGGCCCCCAGTTTTGTGGATGCAATCTTAAATATCGCTGACGACAAAGATGATTCACAAGGACTCTCAAGTACAGACTCGTGGATATTCCAATTCAAAAATAAAGATCAGGGGAAGGTTTTACACTTTTATGGGGATGATACGTGGCTCAAGTTATTTCCACCAGTTGATTTTTTTGAGAAATATGAGGGAACAAATTCATTCTTTGTTAGCGATTTTACGGAGGTTGATTTGAACGTGACCAAACATTTAGAATCGGAAATGAATGACACTGAATGGCACGGGTTGATCTTGCACTATCTTGGATTAGATCATATTGGTCATAAAGGTGGACCCTGCTCCATTTTTATGAAGCCTAAGCAGCAAGAAATGGATGAAGTATTGAAAACCATATATGAGTCGCGTTTGGAGGGCAACGAAGATACGTTAATGATTTTGATGGGGGATCATGGAATGAATGACATCGGTAACCATGGCGGATCTTCCGCTGGGGAGACTCACCCAGGATTAGCATTCATATCCCCAAAGTTCTCGAAACTTCGGTCGGATAGGTCTATCTCATTTATTGACAAAGGAGACTTTGAGTATTTTTCGATGGTTTCACAAATTGATCTAGTCCCCACATTAGCAGCCTTGCTTAACTTTCCAATACCCAAAAACAATTTGGGCGTGATTATACCCGAATTACTAGAGCTTTGGGAAGAACCGGATCAAAAATATATCTTGATGGAAAATTGCAAACAGTTAATGGAATTATTGGAGTCTAAATTTTCAAAAGATACTAAAGAATTGCAATCTTTCGAACTTGCCATGTCAATTCTTGCACGATCGGCTCAAGTAGATCCCAAGGAGTATTTCTCATTCTTAAGAGAGGCACAAGAGGTCCTTACAGAGTCTGCTACCAACTATTCTTATTTTGACATTGGACTAGGAGCATTTCTTATTATTTCCTCAGTTCTTCTATTTCTGTGCCAGTTTGCATGTCGTTTTAAGAGCTCACCGAGAAGCGGTACAATTCCTATCCTCGCATTTGGGGCTGTCAGTCTCTTTTTTTCCTTACATTTTCATGGATCATCCTTGATTGAAGAAGAGCACCAATTGTGGTGGTTTTTCACTGTGATTTTCTTTTCTGTTTTGTTTCTCTGCTACAGATCTATCTGTCACCACTTAATTCTTTGTGTCCTTGGAATTCGGATACTTCGTGCGTGGAACAACTCAGGCCAAAAATTTCATACTTCCTTGACCATCTCTGCCTTCATCCTAGATAGACCCCAATTGCTATGGGCGCTAAACATGCTAACTTACGCAATATTTACGTCATCTCTAATACGTCAAAGAGGATGGTCTGAAAGCTTTGGGTTCAGTCACAACCCGCCTGCCTCGCATAAATTGAGTATTATTCGCGTATCATTAGCTGGCCTAGCAATTTTCACTGCCTGCTCCTCGTTTGTATTCAAAATTTTTCAATATTCGAATGATGGAAAGGTTTTACCAAGATGGATAATGATTTTCATTGACAATCCGTTTTATGCGCTTGAGATTAATATGAACGACAAAATGGAGATGCAAGGCTTCAATGTTCAGCTTTCAAGGATTTTCTTCAAGACATTCATTACTGCAATCTCTTTGAGAATCCTAGCTGAAAAATTTAGAAAGAATGAGGGAAGTCTCGCAAAAGATGTCTCCAATTTGACTGTCATTCTATTATTGCACCAATCAAGGACAGAGGTAATTCCTGTATTTTTAATATTTGGAATTATAAGATACTCTTTCAGTCTTATTTTAAGGGAAACGCGTGTACTGTCTATGAATACGAAAATACTAATGATCACAGGATTTATCCTATGCATGCAAAATTTATCTTTCTTTTCTATTGGAAATACTAATCTGCTTGCTACCGTCGATTTATCAAATGGATATAATGGTGTTGGAGAGTACGATGTCTTCTTAGTTGCTCTTATGACATTCATCTCAAATTATTCTGTGGTAATATTCTGGTCCTTATCTGGCATCGAATTAATTCACGATTGTATTGCTATGTTAACTCTGGTCGATTACAAAAGGGAGGCGAAAAAAATAATTCTTTTCAGGTCAGAGTTAACAGCACTCTTCTACGGTTTTTCGATGGTAAACTTGGTGGGCTCGTGTATTAACCTAAGATTTCACTTATTTATTTGGTCAGTGTTCAGTCCAAAATTGCTCTACTTTTCTGTTTGGGTTATCTTAGTGAATTTTACCGTTGACGTGCTTCTATCATGTGCAATAATTGCATTATAAAGAATAACCAGAAATATACATTAACCATTTGTCTTTGGAGGCGACTGACAATTATTGTAAAAGAGGATCTCTGAAATGTGGCTGGTTGTTGATAAACTTGGCTGCCCTTCTATCATTAATATCCTCTCTCTTCTTTTCTCTACCCCAAGTTCGCTTTTGGATAGCTAACTCTCTCTTATCCTTGCCAGTAATGAAGTGTCTAGATCCAGCAGCAATCACCGTTCCATGTCCCTCACTAAGCACTCTTTCTGGTGGAAGGTTTTGGCGGTAGTATCTAGCCATAGATCTGTGGCCGACGACGGCTCCCGAGGGCAAAACTAGCTCCACACCTGTATTAATGATTGGATCTTCGTTGACAAGCAATTCTTCGTCTTCTTGATCCTCCTCATTAATATCTTCAGAGTCAGAGACATCTTCCCAGTCTTCTTCGGACACATCAACATTTTTCGCAAAGGGTACATTATCGTAGGTAGAAGTAAAGTCATAAAAGTCCGAGATCTCTAGCTTTTCATTCTCATTTTCATACGGTATCTTCATATGCCGTTTAGTTTTCATATGCTCTCTTACCGCTTCGAGATTCTTTCCCTGGTATGAGCAAACCAAGCAGACATTTCCCAAACCTATCTTTTCGCCTAAGTACTTCAAGAGCCCTTCTTTATCCACCAAGAATTTAGTTTCAGGGACGTAAAGGCCATGAGACTTGAACATGTGAGCAATGTTTTCTTCGATTGTCTCAAAAGAGGCATTAAGCTTTTCTGGGCAGAAAAGGCAAGTAGTAGGCAAAATCTCTACTCTATTCGCAAGTTTCTCAGCTAAGAGTTGTTCTTCTGTCACTTCCTCGTTGTTAGAAGATGCTAAGTTCTCTGAGTCATTGGTTACACCGGTATTATCTCTGACATCAGCTTCGATAGAGCCCTCATTGGTCTCATTCTGCTCCAATGTCAATTTGGATTGAATTGCTCTCCTCACAGCAAGAAGTTCTTCTCTTTGCTTCTGTAAGGCTTCTTTTTGCTGACGCCTCAAGTCCTTTTTTGTAAGCTGTTTCTTGCTAGTCTTCTCGCTTGAAGGTTCTTCCTTACTCGAATGGACGGCAATTTTAGAATTGAAGGTTGCCTCATCGATAGCTGGGAGTTGAGCAACTCTTCTCTTCAAGTTATATCTGTGCCATTCGGACTTCATATGATCTCTTTGGCCAATAGCATCGTCAAATGCTAACCCACAACTAACGCAAGTATAATTCATATTCTAATTTCTTTCAAAGGCGTAGTGTGAAATGATCGAGATGCTCATCGCTGTGATTTTTTTCCGTTACACATTTTCGCGCGCGCAACTGAGGACATAATTTCACTATAACACTTAGGATATATTCAATGTCTCAAAACCTGACTCCCTTTGATGGTATCTTTCCTAAGTCCGTCGGTGCAGTTAGAGCTGCATCTTCTTTAGCCGCTCAAGATATCAATTTTTTTACTTCTCTTGATCAAGATGTGTCTAAAGATGTCAAAGATGCTTCCGCCTCATTGCTCGCATTAGCCAACAAGCTACTTGCCAAATCCGCAGCGGATTATGATTTCATTGAGTATGGGGAAGACAACATTGTTAGTAAATTGAGCTGGAAGAGGGTGTCTGATGCATTGGACAACTGCTTCGAGAAAGCGGATTTGGCGTTGGATGAAATGAAGAACCCGAAACCATCGGGGGCTCAAGTCACATATATGTTAGATTCTACAAGTGATGAAAAGGCTCCAGACGTGAAAATTAAGCCACAAATCAATTTCAGAGAAGCTGTTGACAATAGCGACTCTCATCCTTTCAGACCCAAATTGACTGAGAAGCCACATGCGCTCAAGTCTCTTGAGGAATCTTTAAAATTGGACTTTACTCAGGAGAGCGAAGATGGCAAAATATCTACTCCATGCCATAAGCAACCGTATGAGTTTGAGATTATGAATCAGCCGTATCCTGAGTCAGCTGTTACTTTGTCCCTTCCAATTCCTTCAACTGATTGGGCAAGTACAACTGCTATATGGGTGGACACCGTTGAGTTACTTCGAGAGATGATAAGCAGTTTGCTGGACCTGACTGAAATTGCTGTTGACTTGGAGCACCATGATTACCGCACATATTACGGTGTTACTTGTCTAATGCAGATCTCAAATAGAGACCAGGATTGGATTGTTGATACTTTGGCGCTACATGATGATTTAAAAGAGCTAAACCAAGTTTTTGCTAATCCACAAATATTGAAGGTTCTTCATGGTGCGAACATGGATATTATTTGGTTGCAAAGAGATCTCGGGCTTTACATTGTCTCGTTGTTTGATACCTATCACGCGTCAAAGAAACTAGGATTCCCCAAATTTTCGTTGGCGTATCTTTTGGAGACTTTCGCTAAGTTTAAAACGTCGAAAAAGTATCAACTAGCGGACTGGAGAGTTCGCCCACTTACATCTGCAATGATGCAATATGCCAGGGCAGATACTCATTTTCTTTTAAACATCTATGATCAGCTCAGAAATAAGCTTATCACTGCCGGACAAGGAAAGATTCAAGAAGTTTTATACGAGTCCAGAAAAGTTGCTCGCAGAAGATTCGAATTCAATAAATTCAAGACTGATATCAATGATAACTGGCTGTCTATGTCCTCGCAAATGGAACCAGATAGATGGATAATATCTCAGTTCAGTATTGAACCGGAGAGGCAAGGTGTTGTTAAAGCTCTTATCGGCTGGAGAGACAAAGTAGCGAGAGATAAGGATGAGTCGACAAGATTCGTAATGCTGAATCATGTTCTCGCGAGCTTGAGTTTGCTTTCCGCTCCAATTGATTCTCAAAATGTCATCAATGCTGCGGGTACTCAATATCTCCTAGTGCGCCAAAATGCGAAGGAATTGGCTGGAATAATTATGGAGCATATGAAATCCCTTAATCATCAGCCAAAGAGTGATGATCAATCATCTAAATTTGACTTGAAGAAAATTGATTTTGGTAAGGCAACAGAAATCTTCAACCACTTTACGAAAATTATCAAAAAATCACCTTTAAGTTCCGTCAATGACTCCCTTGTTGGAGTTGAAGAATCCCAATTGTTATCAAATTTCGGATCTTACCCTGATACTGATTATGCAATCAGATTTGGCAAGTTACCTTCTGATTGTTTTCATATTAAGTCTGATCAGATCAGGGAGAGAGCTGCTTTCTTGAATGACAAGTTCATGGGCGAATTCAACTCTATTGTTGAAGCACAAAAGGAAACTGTTGAAGGAATGAATTCCCTTGTTGTTGAAGGAGAACCGGCGGATATGGCTACAAGCGAAGCTTCGTCCGTGGAGAAGCTAGAGGAGGATAAAGATGCAATCGTTGTACTTTCTAATAGAAGGTCCAAGAAACCTTCTAAGATTGCGGCTCCCCAGGCCGACGAAGAGTTATTTGATTATACAAGTGCGGACAAAAAGGTTTTGGAACATGTGAAGAACCTGAATAAGAAGAAAAGATCATTCGATCCTTTCAGTAATCAAGGTACCGGCCCAAGAGTTGCGAAAAAGAGCAGACAGGTCAACGCAGGAAAATCAACATCGTTTGTGGACAGAAGAAAATAGATAATCGAAAAGTTTTTAGCATTTTTATAAAGTATAAGTACAATATTATTTGTGAAAGTCTCTTTCTCGCTAGGTTTTTTGGTCCTGTTCAGCGAGGAGGTATTCGTAATCAGGGAGATACTGATTTCACTACTCCGTATGTGAAAACTTATTTTCGCATTCCTAAGAAATGGTGCTTTTTGACGATTTCAACTATAAATGCAGTTCTAACTGGAAGATTGGCTAGGACCAAGATTTAAACTTTTTCTTTATTTCATGTTTTACATAATAGGTTTGGTTTTTTTCACTAACAATTCCAGGTACCCCTAATTACGGGAAGGGGATTTTGAGTGAGAAAGACGGGGGATTACAATCCTGCGTTGATGATGCATGCGCTTTCAAATAAACGAGGAGCGTCAACTACACCTTTGGAATTTCTTCCTTAAAAATCACCAAGGAGAACAATGAATTTCTACATAGTACCTCCAATTCTGTATCAGGAGCAGCAAAAATTGAAAAAGAAAAAACATGGAAAGAAAAAAGGAAAGTCACTGGACTCTATAGGTGAGCATGGACAGTCCCGTTCATCGAAATCGATTTCCAGCAATCGTTCGATACACTCGATAAGTGAGGTTGACCAAGCTAGCGAAAGTGGAAATGAGTCTCTACTGGCTCGTCGGGGCGGAATGCTAGGTTCTGCCTCTAACAAGAGCATTGATGTTGTGTCGAACGCCTCTCATCTGAATCTCAGTTTGTTGCAAGAAGGTATACCACCTACATCTTCATCTGCAATGAGTATCGATTCCAAACCGCAATCAAAACGTGACTCTGCTCTGGGGCTGCTCCACTCAAATCATTCTGTTTTCAATTCTTTGCATTCGGCACGGAAAGATTCACAAAATCGAAAGATGTCCTTCTCACAAGTTCCAACCGCTTCAACGGCAGCCGAACCTCCTTCAATTTCAAACATCCCTAAGGACCATTCGCGAGGGGCTGTGCATTCGAAACCAGTGGTGTCAAAGTTTGAAATCCCCAAGTTTGAGTTGATCATGGACTTGTCAATCTTAAATGATTCAGTGACCGCGAAACATTACTTCTACAATCCGCTGATACTTGAAACAAGATTTAATCTTTATCTTGGGCTACTATCTCACTATCAACTGAGCGATCCCATAAACTTTTCTGTGGTTAGAGCGGAATCCTTGATTAAATTAATCAAAAGGCATGGTCTCAACCACCTCGAGAGATCGGCTGAGGATAAGATAAAGAATGTTGAAGATATTCGCTACTATGAAGGTCTATTGTTCTATGAATTAATGCAATGTCGTAATTTTGTTGGGCAACTTCTTCTTGCGGAGTCAGCAAAGAGCTCTAAGAAGGAAACGTTTCTCTTCAACGAAACATTATTGCAACTCAATTTTGCTAACTACGTTTGGTACGTTCTATGTCTTCCCAATATTTCTTTAAGCGATCAGACCGGCTTAGATGAGGTTGTTTCGAAGCACTACCATTTTAAGTCGATCTTTTTTGAAGTCAGAAATGCTCTTTACGATCTCAATATGGAAAATTACTCTGAAGATGCATCCAGCTCTGCTGCGGGTACCAATCTTTTTATGCAATGTGTGTCTAAAGTGGTGAATGAGTTTGTGATTCTTGAAACATACTTTATTCATAGTCTCAGTAAATTTGGTGGAAATTCTCCAATCGATAGTCGTGTGACTAAGCATTTGTTCGGCTTATACGATGTCAACATCAAGTTGGGCAATCCCGAATCTTTGAAGGTGTTACATTATAATATGTTATTGAGCGATAGATTCTCGTGGAACCTTGCCATCAAGGTCCCTTTCGTTCGCGTTTTTGAGATGAATATCAATAACGAATTTAAGGACTCGATTAATGATTTGCAGGCATATCTTAAGCAGTCTGATACAGGGAAAGTTGCATTCCATGATAAAGACAAGAGTCTTTTTGAGCAGTATTTCAAGGCTCTAGATTTGAAGGACTATGAAAATTACCGAAGTATGACAGGACACGAACTTGTTGAATTGCAAAAGACGACTTCGGCCCATATGCACATGTCAAGCATGTTGGATGATAGTACCAATAACCATTTTCACAAGCCCCCAAACTTGGAGTATTACACCGAATCGATGTTCACAATCGCCTCGAATACTTTTCACGTTATAACTTGCAGGGATGCTTACTTTCAATTCACAGCTACAAACTACCGGGTCGTTTTACGGGAGTTCTATAGGCTCTTAAAAAATGGTGGTATTCTTGAATTACCTCTATTTATACCGGGCGATTCTCTGATCGACACTATAATGCATAAAAAGAGCACGTTGATGGGTGCAGACTTCCCAGCTCCAAAACACATAGAAAACTTTGTTTTTTCCATTTGTCAGGAGCTCAATTCCTTGTTTGGTTCGAAAAATGTCAAATTTTCTGAAGTCTTGTTGTCCCCTCAAAACAGCATCAGTGCATTTTGGGTCAAATATATCAACTTCCTTACGAACGATGCATATGGCGACGTCAATACCTTTTGCACTAAACACCATTTGGGCGACATTTCTGAGATACAGAATTCTGAGGACAAGCACTACTATTGTTACATACGGGCTGAGAAAATTTAGCGCATCCGGAATTAATAAAAGGATGTTCACACTTGTCGCGTAGTGAAGCTCTTATCACTCATGATTCATGGTGCGGGAGTGCGTGCACCACAAGGTGCAATCGCACTGCGCGCCAGTGACTCACTATATAAGAGATTTTGATTCAAATTGTCAAATCTGAACGACAAATGAGAGATACTGTTTATATCATCGACGTGAAGAGTGGTAACCTACAATCACTCTCTAATGCTATCAAGCGCGTTGGTGATCACGAGATTGTTTTCATTCAAAATGCGGATGATTTTGCACAATATGATAAGAAGATCTCGAAATTGATATTTCCAGGAGTCGGCAATTATGGACACTTTGTGAAACAATTGAGCGAGAGAAACCTTATTGAGCCAATTCGAAAGTACATTGAGAGTGGTAGAGACATAATGGGTATCTGTGTTGGTCTCCAAGCATTCTTCAGAGCTTCAGAAGAGAGCGTCGGAGTTAGGGGAATGAATCTTTTAGAATTGGACTTATTTAAGTTCTCTCGTGATGATCCAGCCTTCGCTACCGAAGAACAATTCAAATCTGTGCCACATGTTGGTTGGAATACGATAGAAAAGGTCTATCACGAATCCAAAGAACTCGACTCTAACCAATCTCTTTTTGACGTCAATGTGTACGACAAATACTATTTTGTCCACTCTTATGCTGCGATTTTGAAAGATAATGCTTCGTCTGATTACTTTAATAAAGCTAAAGCTAATGGATGGGATTTTGCACTTGCTAAATACGGCTCTGAAACGTTTTTGGCAGCTGTTTCATACAAGGGTTTGTTTGCGACTCAGTTTCACCCAGAGAAATCAGGTGTTGTTGGACTTAAAGTTATAAGATCATTTTTGGAGGGGAGAAAAATCTCCCCTGTTTCAGAAAGTGCTATGAAGACGGGTGCTCAAGATTGTGAAAGAACAGCGGGGGGTTTGTCGCGTAGAATTATTGCGTGCTTAGACGTTCGTGCAAACGACTCTGGTGACCTTGTTGTCACAAAAGGTGACCAATACAATGTTAGAGAGACTTCAGATAATGGGAACGGAAATGTTAGAAATTTGGGAAAACCTGTGGAGCTTGCTACAAAGTACTATCTCCAAGGAGCGGACGAAATCACGTTTTTGAACATCACTTCTTTCCGCAATTCTCCTATTAAAGACTTACCGATGCTCGAAGTTTTGAAAAGAGCTGCAGCGCAAATCTTTGTTCCTTTAACCGTTGGTGGAGGTATCAAGGACATGGTTGACCCTGTCTCTGGCGAAGTTTACCCGGCCGTGAAAATTGCCGATTTGTACTTTCGCTCTGGTGCCGATAAGGTCAGTATTGGTTCAGAAGCTGTTCTTATCGCTGAGTCTTACTATGCCAATGGAAAGAAAAAGACTGGAACGACTGCAATCGAAACTATCTCAGCCTGCTTTGGTAATCAGGCTGTTGTTATCTCAGTCGACCCAAAACGAAAATATATTTCTTCGCCTTCTGATACGTCAATGGCTGTGATTAAAATTGAGGACTCCAGCAACTTTGGTCCTGACGGTGAAGAGTACTGTTACTATCAGGTGACGTCTCAAGGTGGACGTAAGATCCACGATCTTGGTGCGTTGGAGCTTTGTCTTGCCTGTGAGGATTTGGGGGCAGGAGAAATCCTTTTGAACTCTATTGATTACGACGGTTCAAACAAAGGTTACAATCTTGAGTTGTTGAGACAAATTAAAGAGAGCGTTTCCATTCCTGTGATTGCAAGCTCAGGAGCTGGTAAGCCAGAACATTTTGAAGAAGTATTCAAGATGGATTGCAGCCCTGATGCTGCTCTTGGAGCAGGTATGTTTCACCGAGGAGAGTACGACGTTTTCAGTGTGAAGAAATATTTGCGAGAACGTGCGAATATGGATGTCAGATTAGACATTTCCAATGACTTCGAATAGGTTATCTACGTGAATAACCGTATAATCTGTTAACTGCTATTAGTCTCGTTAAATAAGTATAGAAATATAGACTAATTCTTTAAATTTTCTATTCAAAGTTAGTCCTCAAGAGGAGTGGTCAGATGATACAATTCCGAGTCAACAGGGCCAATGTAAGCTCTGTCCCCGAATCCCCCAATTATGAAGACATCTTCTACTTCAAACTTAACGAAATGGGCTTTATGTGGTGAGATTGGGTTCGATGGTAACCACCATTTTGCATCAGGATGTCTTACCACAAAGCATTTCTCTAATGCAGCGTAGTCTAACGGGTTGTCGAAGCTAACGTCCTTCAATTGTCCCTTAAGGTTAACTCTCGGAGAACCAGCTGGTGAGCTTGATAATCCACCAGGATATTCGGGATTAACTTCATCGTTTAAAGCATGGTCACCGGCTCTGATTGTAAAAGAATACGGTGATCCGCCTTTAATGTGCTGATAAGTAGAGCCAATGTCTACTACTAGCCAGAATAAATTGCCGTCATTATCACAATCCGCATAGTATTCCATCGAAGAGACGGGAATTTCATAGGTCATGTCACCCTTAGTAATGCTCTGAATTGTGTTGACATTGGCCAAGGATTCACGTTTTATCAATGTTCTGGCTACTAGAGCACCATCTTCCATTGTAGGTCTCAGGGGCAATTTAATATTGGTCTGCTGGGTTTTGTCGATATAAATGGCATTGACACCGGCCAAGACAGTCGAAAGCATCGTATAAACCCTCATTGTACAGTTGATCTTAAGGTCGAAGTGGTATTGTGTGTATCTACTACGTTAGTAATGTGTGTCTCTACTACGTTGGTACGATACAGAAGCCGATAATCGGATATACCGATAAATGCGAGTATTTCCTATTTGGGTTTCATATACATAGACTCGCTCTCATACTTAGTCAAACTGTTGGGACAAAGTGTCACCTTCCCAGTACTTGAATCCAATACCATATCCTTGGGGGTCATTGATGTGTCTCTTAGGGTTCTTAACTCCAATCTGGTAAAGTGCTTCTAAGTCTTCCTTACTAATTTCAGGCAATCTCACATTGGTTTTGATTCTTTCCAAGTTAGAAGAACGAGGCAATGACACTCTACCATTTCTGATATGGTAAGCATTCGCAATTTCGTTGACGGTTACATCATATTTCTTCGCAAGTTCCTGGATTAATGGAAGCTTAAGCACAGGGGCACCAGTGCTTCCAACAGGTGAGTAAGCTTCAATGATGATCTTGTGCTTTTGAGCGAAATCAACCAAGTCCTGTTGCGGCAATTGAGGGTGATACTCAATCTGGTTGACAACTGGGGTAATCTTTGCGTGCTCCAATAAGGTACGGAGTCTAGGCAAGGAGTAGTTAGACACGCCGATCGACCTAACTTTCAGAGTTTCGGTCTTGATTCTCTCCAATTCGTGATAAACTTCGATGAATTTAGTACCAGTAACTGGGTCATCACCATAGATGAGATTTCCATTCTTATCCTTTGGGAGAGAAGGTGTACCATCATCACCACCTTTCAAGACCACGGGCCAATGTTGCAAAAAAAGATTGACGTAGTCAAGTCCCAAATCAGACAAGGAAATGTCCAAAGACTTTTCTGGGTTATGGGCAAAAGATGGCCATACTTTTGTGGTGATGAAAAGATCTTCACGCTTTACAATTCCTTCCTCGAACAATTCCTTGAGAGCTTGGCCAATGTACTTCTCCGTCCCATAATACCAGGCAGTATCGATATGGCGGTATCCAGCCTTAACAGCAGTGATAACTTGTTGCTTAACCTCGCTTGGATCTTCAGGGGGCACGGTACCCAAGCCTAAAGCGGGGATCTTGTTTCCGTCATTCAAATCGAAGTATACATCAGTAGCAAAAGTCATTTTGAGTAATTATTTATCAGAATTAATAGTCCAGATAATGAAGGAAAACGGGGTGTTCATCAGGGAGTATTTATATAGATACTTGTCAAACAGCGCAAGCAACAAACTGGTTGCTTGCTCGGGGCAAAAGCGTGGGGGAACGTGCCACATTGCGCAATATACGGCATATTTATCGGTCAAAAGTGCACAAATTGTTTTACTGGGTGCGAGAGTGGTAATTAATATATATGAATTTAACCGAATTGAGATTCAATTTTCGATAAGAATGAATTTCAAACGGTGTTGGATGATGAGAACTGAAAGCATCAACATCATTTTAGTTCACATCTCCATATCACCCAAGACGTCGTCACTATCATTATTATCTGCATCCTCATCCATGTAATCATCGCTATCATCGTCATTCTTGCGCAATTGCTCATCGAGTTTATCATGATCATCAAGTCTATCCATATTCTCATTGATTTGAGAGTAATGAAGTCTATTGAGGCCCGTGAGGTACAAGAAGCAAACTCTCTTCTTCTTCTTATTATAAATAAACCAGTAGTAGGACCACAGCGTCTGGTATGGGTGATTGAGATCTTCTAGAATAGACTGGTCAGAGGGCCTGAATTCATAGATTTTGCATCCTGGGTCAAGATTCATAAAAGAATCTGCCTTAGGTGACATAGTAACCGCGCCATTTGAAATGCTGTTGTTCCTGGACCCACTGCCGCCTTGGGCTGGCAAACTTGGTGATCTTGCCGGAAACACGTCCATGTAAACATTCACTGTGTCCCAAATCCAGCTTAGCAAATCTTCTTTCTTTCCTAATGAGACCATTATGTTATTAAAGCGATTCATCAATATTTCAGGAGCCTCAACCCTGTGAAAGTTCTCTGTGGTTGGTTGTAAGTTCGAGAAATCATGGTCTGGGTATGTAGTATTCAAGATAGCAATCAAATAAGCAAACGTTTTTCTGGTGGAAATGTTCTTCAAGGGGCCGAAAGGAGACTCTTCGATAGCTGAAGAGTCCTCCGCATTCTCTTCTAATAAAGACAGTGAGAGATAAGACCCAGGGCCTGGGCTTTGGGAAATTGAGGCATACTCATTGGTCTTGTTGAATGAAAACAGTGAATTACTGGGTCTTCTTTCGCGTTCTGTGATGCTAACATGCGAGCCCCTCCTAAGTGCAAAGTTGGGCCTTGGTGGAGAGGCACTGCTTCCAAATAATGAATTCACGGACTGCTTTCTCTCGATAGATCGAGACAATTGATGGTCTTCCAACATTTGATCCAAATGTTTGTCAATAGTTTTGAAGAGCTTTTTATCCGTGCTAATGGGCTTTGTGGTGAACAAGTCACACCCTCCCTTGATAATTAGGTTGTTATCAGGGGAATGGAAATTTAGTTCCTGATTGACAAGCTCAATGTCCACCTCATCAATAAACAGATACGTTAGTAACAATTTCAACACTTTGAACAGATATCTCCCATAGTCTTACATACTTTCATTTTCTTTAGTTTCCGTGTAAGTTAAAGATTAGAAAAATTGCGTGGGTGGTATGTTGATTGTCAAGTATCTGGCACGTTGGCTCACGTGATGATATGCGCAGTCAATCACGCCGCTTCATTTAATCCCCGAGCACTGATAGTGAACGCGACGCTATTCTTTGTATCGGCAAGGTTGAAGCGATTAGAATTTGATATTACTTTAGCAAATCTTTTTACTTCCCATGATTCAACCGAAATTGAAGGCTCGGTTTGCTCCCCTTCAGTTAGATGCTTAGAGTTACCTACATCCAGGAACACAATCTGACTCGGTTGGGTCGTTTGAATCCGGGGAACATAGCTCTTCCACAAAAGGATTTTTGTAGTTACAAGCTTGGACCAAGTGTATCCTAAAGCGGGAATTTTCTTCTTTGGGTGCAATTTTGATCGGTAGCTTTCGCTAATTTTGGCCTCGTCCCATGGTGGAGGTAAATCCTCTTGCAATCTCCGCTTTTTGTAAATGTTACCATTTTCCAGTACTTGGCTACCCAGAGAGGACATACTTTTCTTTACTTCCGTATCAGATTTATCCATACTTTGCGCATTCCACCCAGAGAACGATCCTACCTGAGAATGAAAGTTCAACACGTAGTGAAGCTCCTCTTCGGGAACATCAGCATCTACCTGGTCAGTATTATCGAAAGAATCACTCACTTGGTTGGAAACCACAATTGCCACATTGTATGTTTTTGCAAGATTGGCTAGGTGGGCATACAATGTCAACAAGTAGTACTTCTTTGAAATTCTATTCCGGAACGCGTTGTTTCCCTTGAAAAAGTGTTGGGTCATTCTTTCAAACGAAGGCTTCATTGACAGATAAACTGAAATATCAGAGAGTTCTTCTTCTTGCTGTGTTAAAAATGTCCTCAAATATTCCAGTGCATTGATATACGAGTCGTCTCCTCGGAAATGATGACTAATGCTATCAATAAGTACCACTTTTATGCTTCCCTTGGGAGCACTCTGCAATTTCGCTGGGAGCTGGGTAAATATTATATGGTCTTGACTTTCAACATCGTGGCAATAAATGTAGGAAACCATTTCGAGTGCGCTAGGCAAATCTCTGAACACGCTCATGTCGTGTAATCTTCGGGTTTCAAGCGCTGCTTCCGTAGATATGATAATACTTCGCCCACTCAATTCGTTAGAATTGAGCAATTTCTGTGATTCAAGTGCTATCTGTAAAAGAAATTGGGATTTTCCACATCCACTTGCACCGAAGACCTCAGTAACCGATCCCGTTCGAATTCCACCAATCAAAAGCTGGTCTACGGAGGGTAAACCAGTATGAATAGTTGCTACTTTATCTTTGAGGGAAGGCATTTTCAGGGATTCAATATCCGTTTTCATGGAGCTGGTGACGCTGTCAATATACCGTAGACACTCGTCCGCAGGTTTGCCCACTTTCTGGCTGAGCTTAGAAGCGGCATTGCTATCTCTGCTTAGAGAAATTATATCAATCAACGTAAGTCCATGATCGTTAATTAGTCTTTCCCATTCACCCAATCCGAGAAGGAGTCCAGGATTCACCGAAGGATATTTCCCCCTATCCATCAAGTGGCGATTACGAAAGGTGATTTTGTGCGACTATTTCAAATTCCATACAGCGATGCACACCGTTTTTTGTAACAAATCTACTTGCATTATGAAATACAATAATACTTCTAGTGAGCGCCAGAGATGAAGAACCACTTGTCAACAGACTTGTCAATTGGAGCTGGTGGCAAAGGAGAAGCAGCAGGGATGTCAGCAGCCTCGGTGAAAGCAGCGGTGGTGTTCAAGGTGGTGTTAGTCAAGTCAATCTCACCAGCGTCAGAAGCGCCCTCAATCAACTTATTCCAAGCCTCAGCACACTCGGCGACGATCTCGTCAGCGTACTTCTTGTTCTTACATTCACCAGAGAAAGCGAATTGGTTTTCTGGCTTTCCATCTGGAATTTTGTAAATTCTGAACCACTCGTTGGTAGCTCTCAACAAGCCTGGCAAGTGAGTCTCGACATCCTCAATGTCGTTCAACTTAGGGGCCAATGGGTCGTTGACGTCAATTACGATAACCTTCCAGTCGGTCTCGCCTTCGTCCAACAAGGCCATGACACCCAAGACCTTGACTTGCTTGACCTGACCAACAGTGGCAACTTGCTCACCGATTTCACAAACATCCAAAGGATCGTTGTCACCCTTGGCCTTGGTCTCTGGGTGAGTTTGGTTTGGGTCCTCCCAGGTTTGTGGGAAAGCACCGTAGTTGTGAATGTAACCGTGGTGAGGGAAGCAGTTTCTCACAAATCTCAACTTACCCTTCTTGGTATCTTGAATGATTGGGTTCAACTTTTGCTCCTTGGAGATTTCCAACTTGGCGTTAGTCCATCTTGGAACTTCAACAATCATGTTAAGGATGGTCTTTTCCTTGTTGGCGTACAAGGGAATGTCATGGAAAGGGGAGACTGGCTTGCCATCCTTCTCAATGTAGACCTTGAAGTCCAAAGTGTTGGCAGCGCCGATTTGACGAGTAGTGTAAGACATTATTAAAAGCTGTTACTGTAGTGGAATCAGAGGACAAACGGACGTCGAGAATTTATTTCAATGGTGTGCAGGTAATTGGGTCACGTTTAATCGCGGGTACAATCGCTGGGTAGTTTACTCCACAAATAGTGATTCACACTCTGAGCTGAATGCAAGTCGTCTTTGATAACATTCATTTCCGCCTTCTTGAAAAGAATCAATCCTCTTTGTAGCTCTCTCTGCATCAATCTCAAAGCTTTATTTTCTGCGTCCGAAGAAGTGGAAAGTAAAACTTCCAAATTCCTTTGTGCAAACTTCACGCTTCTGACCCATTCGCGCTTACCAATAGTCAACCACTCAGATCTTTCTTCGGCAATAAATGACCCTCCAAGCTGGGCCATTTTTGATAAAGACTTATTGTCATAGATGTAGCTGTGGAAGATCTGTAGACCGTATACGTCTGAGTCGACGAAAAACATGAGGGGAGTATCAGGTAATGCAGCGTTCAATCCATTTAAGAAGGATACTGTAGCTCGATCTGGAAAGCCTTTGCCCGTTATCAAAAGAAATGGCCTTCTTGTCACTGTACATCTTACATATGCCAAGAAGGACTTTAGAATCGCTTCTTTCTCGAACACAATCATCATCTTAATTGGTTCCGTGATCGTAATTTTTTCCAGTTCCTCTCTGTGGGATATCAATATAGGTTCATCAATAGGATCTAGGACCAACTTCTTTCGAGTTCCAATCATTATTTCTGCCTTCATGTTGCTCCAGATAACTCCTTTTGGTGTAGGAAATACTTGTAGGTCGCTTTGCAACAGCAATCCAAAGGAATTTGCAATCGAATCTAAAATAATATTCAGGTTGTGCTGCTTACCTTTAAAAAGCGATACATCTTTGTAGAAAATATCTCTTAATGTAGACACTGTGCTTTCTTCAAGGTGAGAATAGAGAATTTTTAGGACTCGAATGGTTGCTCTGAATTTTGTGGACTCGGTAGGCGTTTCAGCCATCTCGCGTAGACAAATGTGTACAGTGTTTCTAGATCCACTTCTCTTGCGCTTTTTAATGCTTTTCATTAGAATGACAATTTCCAATAGAGATTCTACGGTGGATAATTCTGTCCATATTTTCTTAAGTACCTTGATAGGATCGCTTATGAGTTAGTATTTGATAAGATCAGTAACTTACGTACACCAAACATACACTTTCTTATGCTCGGCATCGAAAACGACTGGAGACAGCAATTGCAATTCAGAAGTAGCTTTTAAACTAATCTTGTGCTTAATTACCATGAGGGATATTTCGCTCTATTGCTTTAAGCTTGTTTCACTTGGAGAAAGAGGAATCTGGTTATGAGAGGCGCTATGTATATTTGCAACTGTAAACGTATATTCGTGTGGTTACCGATTTATAGGGGGTGCGCATATTTCTTGCTAAAAATGCTTGGATAACGGTTGCTGATTTATAAATAATGTGCGTCTGCGACGCATCTAAACGAAAAGTATTAAGCACCGGTAAAAATCCAATATCTACAAATTGTTACTAGAGACATTCCCCACAGTATTGTAATCGATTACAATCTAGAGAATTTCCTATTTGATCCCATTAATGACTTGCAGCCGCAGAAAGGTCACCATTAATGACAAGAAAATTATCTGCGCCTCTGGGATTTCCGGCATACCGGAAATTGAAGTGATGATTGCAGATCAAAAAGGTCCAATTACCCATCTTTAGTGATAAGTGAGCTATTGCTTTTGTACTTAATCGCTACCTTCATTTGCCTTCTTACGTTTTACCAGAATTTCCTAACAGTTCTGAAGCTCTCGGCCTTACATCAATTTTTTGATTCCAACTTTCCGCAACTAGCACCCTTGGTATTTTGCCCTCGAAAATTCTATGTTTATTGACTGGGACGAAACTTCCCAAAACTCGAAGCGTTGGTATGTTGGTGACTCGAACTCTATGGGGGGTTCTCGGTGGGCATTTTTTGCCATTTTTATTGTGTTTGTTATCATCATGATCCTCGCAACTTTGAGAGTGAACAGATCGAGAAGTAGACACGGTAGAGAGCCCATCTACGGTACTAGATGGATGACTCCACCGTCATACTTCCAATCCCAGAACCAGTACAACCAACCGACTCAGAGGGATTCGGAAATGCCGAACGGTTACGTTCCAGAGTACACTGCCACCGCCAACGATAATGACTTTGGATACTATGATCAACAGGGAAACTTCCACCACAACCCCAATGCCAAAGAACCGCAAGTACCGGAGCAAATACACCACCGCACAACCAGTAATACGGACGGCGTTCCTCTTGCAGATTACAACCATACTGGTGATGCTGATTTGCACACAGTCCACGACGATGCGGACATGGCATTCAGAAGACCGTCTGTACCTCCTCCAGCAACAAATGGAGAGGAACAAACGTATCAGAGACCACCTGGACCTCCTCCAACTGAGACCATCAACAGCGAAGAATTCTCTCCACCAAGGGGGCCTCCTCCAGCCAGGTAGACGATTGGTGGGGCTGCATAATCATCTGTAAAAAAGAACCAGCTTTTGAAGTATTAATCAATTGTGTGTATCAATTATCAATTTGTACACTGATTTCCGTCATGAGACAGAACCACGTACTGCAGCAGCGACAGAAGAGACGCAGTGTGCATTTCACATGTAGGGTGTAGCTAAACCAAATGAAGGACTAATCGTGGAGGCGTTATGTACTGTGCGCAATACCGGGAGGAATGCCCGAGAATACATCAGAGCACCATGAAAGAGCGAGATGGAATTAGGAAGAGAGAGAAAGAGAGGGATGAGAGAAAAAGAGGGATGAGAGAAAAAGAGGGATGAGAGAAAGAGAGAGATGAGAGAAAGAGAGGTGCAAGCGAGATCGTTAGACAATTCCATCTCAAAGTACATCCGTGGTTCACTCCGAGCAAAGTTGACCTGAACTATCCCCCTCAACCTTTTTTTATTGTGGCTGCATCACACTGTGTTACGAGCGCTCTAACATTCTCAGCAATATAGCATCGGAGTAGAGGATCCAAGGATAAAAGCAGAATTTACTTCTTGTAGTCTCTCAAGTTTCCATCTCGCTGTCCGATAACAGACGTTTTGATAACGATGCGGCTGTTGACAAGCTTCCACGTTTCAACTCGGAATGTGCGCTGGTTATCTTCGCGCTGTCATCATCTCAACAGAGCTTCCATGGAGTGCACGCTAAATTCTATCAGGCACAAAGGGCGGCTATGGAGAATGCGTTGCATACGGGTACGCAGGAAATGTTATTCGAAAAGCATGTGAGGAATCCTCAGAGCAGCAACCCCGGAAGATACCCACGGGCCCCCTGAATGATAGCAGAGAAGCTTTTACTAAGTACAGTAGGAATTGAAGATACTGTTTTCTGGTACCACTTTGAGTATATTGTGGATGATTTCGGCTTCTCCACGGGCGTGACCGCGCGAATACACGCACTCATACTTGCAGATGCATACACCTTTTAGCTTTTGTGTGTATCGCGTTGCGTAGCTAATGAGTGCGGGTATGTGTATGGGTCCATTGACAGTAGTGCCTTGTGAAGCAATTTTCTGGAATCGGCTTGCAGTGAGTCAACGCAATAGAAGAATAACATGCAGCAAGCATGAGGGTCACGGGGCGGTCGTCTTGCTGTTACTGGAGAAGGAAGGTCTGCAAGATACGGCTAAGCCAACCATTGCATCACCCACATAGCACATGCGACTGCACATAGAACATTTCAGTTTCGGGTTACTTCACTTCTTTGCTCTGCGCTCTCTCCCTATGCAGAATACTTATAACTATTCTTTTCGGCTGATTCTACTCCCAAGAAAAGATTGGAGAGATGGCGCAGCAAGTTTCCTCTCTGGACAGTTCCACGTCCGCTTCCCAATTGTTATCTTCTCTTATCCCCAACTTGGTGATCTTCGCGGTATTCGTCTTATTGTTTATCGTTTTAAGAAAGAAGCAAAGGAGAGTTTATGAGCCACGTTATACAGTGGACACTGTTCCTCAAGACTTGAAACCCGCCGAGAGTCCCTCAGGTGCATTTGCCTGGATTACCAATGTGTTGAACAAACCTCAAACCTACCTCATTCAACAGACTGGTCCAGATGGATACTTCTTTCTCCGGTTTTTGTTTGAGTTTGCTTTCATTTGTTTGGTGGGATGTATCGTGACCTGGCCGATTCTCTTCTCTGTCAATGCCTCCAATTCCAACCATAACAAGCAATTGGACATTTTATCTATCGGTAACGTGAAGCTCAAGAACAGATACTTTGCCCATATCTTTGTGTCCTGGGCTTTCTTTGGTCTTGTTATCTTCATCATCTACAGAGAGTTGGTATACTACACTACCTTTAAACATGCTTTACAAACCACCCCACTCTATGACTCATTGTTGTCGTCTCGCACTTTACTCTTGACTGAGCTTCCAAAAGTTGCCATGGAGGAATCCGAATTGAGAGCCTTTTTCCCAACTGCTGGCAATGTTTGGTACGCTCGTGACTACAAGAAGTTGGAGAAGTTGGTCAAGGAAAGAGCTAAGCTCGCGAAGAAATACGAGGGTGCAATGAACTCTGTCTTGATTAAGGCAGTCAAGTTGCGCAATAAGTGCGAAAAGAAGGGCAAACCTTTCCCAGAGCCATCGGATGACATTGACAAGTATTTGAAGGACGGAAAGAAGAGACCGACACACAGATTGAAGTTCCTTATCGGTAAGAAGGTGGATACTTTAGACTATGGCGCCGAGAAATTGGGTGAGTTGAATGTGGAGATCAGGAAGGCCCAAATTCAGAACAAGACGAACGAACCACGTCCTTCTGTCTTCATTGAGTTCCCATCTCAATTGGAGTTGCAAAAGGCGTTCCAAGCGATTCCTTACAATCCTGAACTTAAGAAGTGTGGCAGAAGAACCGGTATTGCTCCCGATGATGTGATTTGGGAGAACCTTGCTTTGACTTCGACCAAGAGAAGAATCAAGAAAGTCATTGCCAACACATTCTTAACCCTTACGATCATCTTCTGGTGTATTCCTGTTGCTGTTGTTGGTGCTATCTCCAACATTAACTTCATTACTGAAAAGCTTACCTTCCTCAAGTTTATCAACAATATGCCTTCTGTTCTCATGGGTGTGATCACTTCGCTTTTGCCTACTATCCTTTTGGCTGTTTTAATGTCTTTGGTTCCTCCTTTCATCAAGAAGATGGGAAAGGTCGGTGGATGCCTCACTGTTCAAGAAGTCGAAAGATACTGTCAAAACTGGTACTTTGCTTTCCAGGCAGTAAACTCTTTCATTGTTGTTACCTTAGCGTCTGCGGCGGTCAGTGCCATCACAGACATCATCGATAACCCAACTAGTGCTTTGAAATTGTTGGCTACAAAATTGCCGAAGGCGTCCAACTTCTACATCTCCTACCTTTGTTTGTACGGATTGAGTATTTCGTCGGGATTGGTTTTGCAACTTACGACTTTGATTTTGTCTCAAGTGTTGGGACGTATTTTAGACAAGACACCAAGATCCAAGTGGACACGCTACAACTCTTTGGGTCTGCCTAGCTTTTCTATTCTTTACCCAGGGTACATGTTAGTCGCTTTGATTGCGCTTGCGTACGCCATTATTGCTCCTTTGATTTTGGGATTTGCTACCATCACTTTCTTCTTGATTTTTGTTGCTTTCACTTACAACTTTATTTATGTGTTGCAACCAAGCGGACATGACGCTCGTGGACGTAACTACGCCTTGGCTCTCTTCGAGTTATTTACTGCTTTGTACTTGGCTGAAGCTACCCTTGTGGCTATGTTTGTTTTCGGTAAGAACTGGGCTTGTGTTGCTTTGGAGGGTGTCTGGATCCTCGTCACTGCTCTTTGCCACGTCTACTTCAAGTGGAAGTTCCTTCCTTTGATGGATGCCGTGCCTATTTCTGCGATCAAATACGCTTCCAACGACCGGACCTTCCAATACCCAATGTACGATCAGGGATGGAAGGAAATCAAGACCGAGGGTAAAAATTATTGGGAAGGTGGCAACCAGCTTGGTTTGGTTGATTCCAACTTAGACCCAGTAAACCATGACGGTAAGGACTCCGAGACTGAAGGAAAGGGCGACGAAACTGACTCGAACCCTCGTATTGGCGCTGAGAACGTCACCTCCGAGGTTAATGATTCTAAAATGTTGACCAAGCCTTCTGTGGGGGCCATCACTAGATTCTTCAAGCCCAAGCTGAACACATTTGACATGGTGAGAAACTCCATGCCTGCGTCGTACTTCAACTACATTGAGTACAACCCTGAATTTGTGTCTACTGCCTATGAAGACCCAGCGGTTACCGATAGCGAACCTCACATTTGGATTCCTAAGGACAACTTGGGTTTGTCCGAAATACAGAAGAACAAGGCTATTGAAAACGGCGTTGCTTGTACTGACGATGATGCCGGTTTTAACGAGAAGGGCCTGACCGAATATTACGGACCTCCTCCATCTTACGAAGAGTCTCTCAGAGTCTGATTTCTTTCTAATGTGCCATCAGTTTTTTTTTTCTTTTCCTGTAATAACACCTTTTATATAATAAAGCAATATGTTTTCCGCAACTAAAACGCGAGACCATTAGTGATAGTTTTTCACAATTACGTTTTGTTTTGCACAAGCATATTTGGCTAGTGCTATTAGTTTGACACAATTACATATGTTTGTACACAATTATATTTGAAAATTTAATACATTACTGCTTTCCCACCTCGATGGTGTATTGTTGCTTGTGAATTTCCTCTCCACCCTCAGAGGAAGAGTCATCCTCCTGTCCTTCCTGCACTCCGAACGAGCCATTCCAGCCTTGATCAATCAAGTAGTTTTTGAAGTTGATATCTTCCTTCATCAAGTCGTCGTCCTTCAATTGAGGAATACAGAGCATGGTGACAGCAACACCAACAAGACCACAAATCGCGGCGATGATGAAAGTCCAACCTTCTCCGAGATTATCTTCAATTGGAGTGAAGGATTTCGTTCCAACAACGGCACCAACCTTACCAATGGCAGCGGAAATACCATAGCAAGTTCCTCTAATTGGAGTAGCAAAAGATTCGGAAGAGGTCAAACCCATCATGTCACCAGGGCCAAGATTACCCATAGACATCATCAAACCATAGAAGATGATGAAAAGAGGAATGATCTTCTTGATCTTATTGAAGGCACATCCAATGATAAGACCAAACACTATGTAGCCCGAGAAACCAAGAGCCATAGTATTTCTTCTACCAATATTGTCACACAAGTAAGCACCGACAATCACACCGGGAATAGCGATAACTCCCAACAATAAGTTCCACTCAGCAACCTTTTCCAAGTTGTGGGGGTCATCAATAACCGAGCTGATGATAGTTGCGGAAAACACACCGTTAGGAAAGGTAACGAAATCATACAAGAACCAACAGAAGCAGGTTCCAAACAATCTTCTCCAGTAGTATTTGAGAGCCAAGAAGTAAGGCACGTTCTTTCTGATGGCAGACTTCTTGAACAATTCGGAGGTGGCCATCTTATATCTAAAATAGAAGACGGAAAGAGGCCAGAAAGCACCGATAGCGAACATGGCTCTCCACAAGCCGTCCTTAACACCAGTGATTTGGTAGACAATCAAGAAAATAATCAAAGCAAATGGGCCACCAAAGGACAAAGGCAAGTTGGTAACTAAACAGAAAACACCACCTCTGCGACGAACAGTTTCATTAGCCGCTTCATTTGCCGAGACAGAACATGAAGGATATTCCGCACCAATACCGAAACCAGTGACGCCTCTGAAGATGATCAACATCCAGAACATGCCATTGACAGAGGTTCCGTGCGCAGCCGCACAAAGCACAGTACCAAAAACCAAGAAACAAGTAGCAAGAACCACAGCCTGCTTACGGTTCATCCTGTCAGACAAGACACCAACAATCACTTGGCCAAAAATTGTACCCACCAAAGACGCGTTCGACACACTTGTCTTCATGTCCGCGGTGTATTCCTTGGGGTAAAGAACTGCGAAAGCGGTGTTCAACATTGTCATCACGTTGTTTTGATAGCCATCTGAAATCAATGCGAAACCAGCACAAATGATGGTGAAGATTTCCCCCATTCTGGGGCGCCCTTTTCTCAATCGAGAACTCCTATATTCTTCATCGTAGTGAAAGTGCTTTTGGTCGTTCACAACGTCAATGGTACTGTTATCATTAGCAAGGCCGTCGACCAAGACTTTGTCAACGCTCATTCTGGGTGGTGAAGGATGAGAGGACAAAACTGAGGCTTGCGGAAATCATTTCAACGATTTTTCTCCTCCTTTTATGATCCCCCGACATATCAAATAAGCGATGTCATTCAAGAACGGCCCTCGACTGCATGTGGAGTGCATATCCTAATCGCTTGACACATGTTGCCACGTGCGCGGCGCTTTGGTTCATACGCTTGGGGGATAATTAAGGGCTCCTGATTACCCTACAAAGGGACAAAAATGGAAAACCAGCAACAAAACATCTGAGATTGCAATTTTTCTGCGTTATCTATTTCTCAGCACCGACAGAGTCATGCGCGGCTTGGCACCTGATACGGAAAAGTTTCCAGGTGGGGTACGCACCAGGAGTACTGAGGTGGGTGCAGGGAACACAATTGCGCTCTGTGCTCCTCGGAAATGGTTGATGAGGCTCTCCCCGGAAATGGTGAAATGATTAATTCGAAAATTACGTGCCCGGTGCGGAATTACGGTCTGCGGGTACTGTGGGGCGAGAAAATAATTGGGAAGGTGCATGCGCAAATTTCCTGTTTTTCGGGATTTCCGTAGCCTTTCCCACCTCGCGGACATCGGATGTGTTTCATTCTGGTTGAGCAAAAGATCGCTTTGGGAGCGGTATTTCGGAAACATTTGTAAAGCTGAGGAGGAGGGACACGTATTCTGTATCTGGAAATATTCCGGGCATTACATCCAATACTTGTTCAGCAGACTTGTAGAAGTATAATGTCGGACAAGAACAATACGAGTTGATCCATGGATTGCACGGAGTCAAATTCCCATGTGCACTTAGCCCGAGTTCGAGTCTAAAGGCAACTCTACTCCAAGGATAAAGGATTTCTTGAAAACTAATCCTCATTGATTATCCCAAGATGAGCAGTTGGTAGCATTTTGTATAGTTTTTACTGTCGTACAACGGTAGGTATAGCGGATGACTTCAATTCGTAGAGAAGTGCCAATCGCCGTAGGACACGGGTTACTATCGCGTGATTCAAAATGCCTGAACAAACTTGGCTTCAGCTAGAATTATTTAAAAGCGAATCTCAAAGACAATATTTGAATGATCAATCTTAAGAATATTCAATTCATGGTGTGGCGAGTATCTTAAATTTTCGATAAAAGACCAGATCGCTGTTTGTGGTTTTACAAGCCAAGTGTTCGCATGTTTCTCATTGCAAGGACCGCAAGACCGTTAAGTCTGAAGATCCATCAATCCAATTCCGGGGGCTTTTATTAAGGAAAAACTCGATTAAGTGTCCTTCTGTCAAAGGATATGCAGCAATTATGCGCACAGGGTACGCCAGCATAAATGCAATGATTAATTTATCACCAACACAGTAAGTCGTAGATCACACACAGGATGAGTACAAAAGAACACAAAATGGCCCCAAAGTAATGAATAATAGCATAATGTGAATCTCTTTCTGTTTTATATATTGAATCTGTTTTATCTTAAATATCCAATTCTAGCCATTTAGTAGCAAGCGGAAAACCAAGATGATCACCGATCCACCCATGCGAAGCCGCGCGCAACACGTGAAGACTGCACGCATATTGGCGCACGGTCCCAAAATTAGCTTCATCGTTATAGACAATTGCTGACTGAAACCTGCCTAGTCCGAATACCTCTATCGCGATTTGCGAATTGACCGTCGGTTTTTTTTATTCAGCCGAATTTCAATCGTACACCTATTCATCGGGTCTTTGTGTAATCAAGGATTTCCATTCGTCCCGAGACTTACAGGCGTTTTTTTTTTTTTGAAATTCAGGATGAAATGTCAAGCCCCTGATAAGCCATTGATACTAAATTCTGATATCACCAAATGCCTGCCCAATTACCGCTCGAGATAGAGTTAATTCTACTTTTACAGACTTCTCGACCCGAGCTGAATATTCCAATGATGAAGGGGTTCGTACCAGGTCCGTTGAGCGATTCTAGTAAAAGTTAGGGACGGTATGGGACAGCATCAGGAACACAAAATGACCCGTATAGGTGCCTATGGAATCATCATCTATTTCTTTATTCTTTATATTAGGGCAGATTGCTGGAAGCTTTTGTCCGACTTCGGTGAATGAGTGCGTAAAAGAGCCCATGTCACGTATTGGGTCGTGTAACGCTCAAACGTCCATTGGCAACTGTAAATTTCCCGTGGGCTCAGGTGCTTATGTCGTCACCATACAGTATCTCACAACTCTCCCCCATTTTACCCCTCACCGGCATATAGCTAACCATATAGCACTGACTCATTAGTAAATCTTTTGTCGTCCCACATATTCACTGACTCATTCTTGTTGCCGCATAAAGACTATAAAGGACCCTTTTACCTCATATTTGAGCTTTTCCATCCAGTTCCAAACATAAAAGCTATCCAGGATGCCTATGCTCGCTGATCCATCCGTCAAGTATGACGCATTTCCTCCAATTCATCTCCCAAATCGTCAGTGGCCTTCCAAGGTTTTGAAAAAATCTCCAAGATGGCTTTCCACCGACTTGAGAGACGGTAACCAATCTCTTCCGGATCCTATGTCGTACGATGAAAAGAAGGCATACTTCCACAAGCTTGTGGATATTGGTTACAAAGAGATTGAAGTGGCCTTCCCTTCGGCGTCTCAAGTAGATTTCGATTTCACCCAGTATGCGGTTAAGCACGCGCCTGATGATGTCTATATTCAAGTCTTGTCTCCATGCAGAGAAGAGCACATTAAAAGAACGGTGGAATCCTTAAGGGGAGCCAAGAAGGCGATTGTGCACATTTACTTGGCCACTTCCGATTGTTTTAGAAACATTGTTTTTGGCTTGAGCCAGGAAGAGAGCAAAAACTTGGCGGTGAAATGTGCTACCCTCGTCAAATCCTTGACGAAAGATGACCCCAGCCAAAGCGCTACCGAGTGGGGGTTTGAGTTTTCTCCAGAAACGTTTTCGGACTCGAACCCGGACTATGTGCTTGAGGTGTGCGACGCCGTAAAGGCCGCTTGGGAGCCCACCAAGGAGAATCCTATTATTTTCAACTTGCCTGCCACTGTCGAGATGTCGACTCCAAACGTTTATGCTGACCAGATTGAGTACTTTGCCACTCATATTTCGGAAAGAGAAAAAGTTTGTATTTCTCTTCATCCTCACAATGACAGAGGGTGCGCAGTAGCTGCTGCTGAGTTAGGCCAGCTTGCTGGTGCTGACAGAATCGAGGGTTGTCTTTTTGGAAACGGTGAAAGAACTGGTAACGTTGATTTGGTTACCTTGGGCCTTAATTTGTACTCGCAAGGTATCTCCCCAAAAATTGACTTTTCCGATTTGGCCTCTGTGATTGATATTGTCGAAAGATGCAACAAAATCCCGGTGGCTGCCAGGGCTCCATATGGTGGTTCTCTTGTGGTGTGTGCCTTCTCCGGCTCTCATCAAGACGCGATCAAAAAGGGTTTCAAAGCTTATAACAAGAGCCTTCTGGAGGCTAATGGTGCGCCAGTTAAGTGGAAATTGCCTTACTTGCCAATTGACCCCACTGATATCGGCAGAACGTACGAAGCGATCATCAGAATCAATTCTCAATCGGGTAAGGGTGGTTCCGCCTGGGTCATCTTGAGGAACCTTGAACTTGACCTTCCAAAAGGCTTGCAAATTGACTTTTCCAAATGTGTGCAGAAGCAGGCGGAGATCAAGGGCCAAGAATTGACAAACAATGAGCTCTGTGACTTGTTTAAGGACGAATACTTTATCAATTACGAGACAGAGGCACCAAACCAGCATTATAAGTTGCACGACTACTCGCTTTCCAATTCTAAAAACGGTGTGAGAACGATTGAAGTTGACATCGAGGTTGGAGGCGAGGTTAAAAAAATCATTGGAACAGGTAACGGTCCGATTTCCGCGTTTTCCAATGCCATCAGCAAAGATCTTGGTATCTATAACGATGTTTTGCATTACCACGAGCATTCTCTTGGTGCTGACTCTAACTCTAAGGCTGCGACGTATATTGAAGCCAAGTTGAGCGATGGCTCTACCAGATGGGGTGTGGGAATTCACGAGGATGTGTCGCAAGCTTCTTTCTTGTCGTTGATTTCCATCTTGAACAGTATACAAAGCAGGTCATAGAACATATTTTTAGCAGCTAGACTCAACGAATTTATGTCTTCTTTCTTTCAGTTCAGAACATCATTTGTAGGAAACAGTGGCATTTGTAGGGTGGGAGGAGGAGCAGCGCTCCGACTAGTGTGCAGTCGGGGAGCGATAACACAAATGCGGGTCGGCATATAACCGCAGGTTACAGGCGCCGCGCGCAGCATGCTTCTGTGGTTTTGGGTGCAAAAACGTATTCGTGTTTGTCTCTCTTGGTTTTGTCACCACCCCTCCGTTTTTATCAGTGAAGCGAATCTTATCCCCTGAACACCCGTTTAAGTCCGATAAGCAGCCCTTCACCTCCGATAGAACCGATACCTTCTCCCCGAGCGACAGATTTCCCGAGTTTCCCTCCCTCCGGACGTATTCTTGACGTTTGTGCTCCAGTAGAAAGTACACAAAGAATCCTCTTTGTATCCGCGAGATCCAGCCCTCCTCCAAGTAGAATGGATCCCGAAGTCGAAACCCGGCCCTTTGGCTGGCCCAAGACGCCCGTAAGGCACTCCTTTGGCTTTAGAAACAAGATGGCCATCCGAGTGCAAAAGGCCCAGGAAAAGATGGACACCAAGGTCAAGGACCTCAAGACCAAGGCCCACGACAAGGCCCACGAGGCCAAGGTGAACATCACCGTCTCCGTCGCTGCCGCAGCCGGCACCGACCCCGAAGACGGATTCCGGGCTTCCGTTCGTGCCTTGTTCCACACCAAAGTGTGGCAGTTGCACAGAGGTGAAGACACGAACGCAACCACCGCCGCAAACGCAACCAATCCTACCATCGCCGCGTTTGCCAAGTACGCCAACTTCCGCGAGGAGTATCCTGCTCCTTTCGACTGCAACAGCAATGCCACTGCTGTTGATGACGGTGCCGCGGCTCTTGCTGCTGCTACCACCGCCGTTGCCGCTGCCGCGGTCGCGACTGCACCTGCCACTGCACCAACCGCTGCAACATCGCCAGTTGCTACTGCACCTGTGGCTGCGAAAACCACTCCACCCGGTGCTCCTGCAGTTGCCGGCGCCTCCTCCTCCGCAATTGGGACTGCGGAAGAAGGCGCGACGCGCACCAAGACGCAATCCAGCTCCGGCGCGATGGGGACCGCGCGCGAGAACAACGGGGACTGCGACACTGCTGATGATTTCGATAAGGACCGCCGCGGGGCGATGGGGACCGCCACCGAAAACGGCTTTGACGGCAACAGGAAACAGGCTGAGGTTGCTGCCACAGTGGGTGCGGAGGATTTCAAGGTCCAGGGAATCAAGCGGCCCAAGAAAAGAGATGCTCGCGACAAGAAGGCGGACCCGCGCGAAGGGAAGAAGCGATTGAGACTCGACAACCCGTACGAGTTCAAGACCACCCGCGACGGGTTTGTGGAGGCGGATGGGTTTGTGGGCAACGAGATCTACCCGGTTCCGATGCGCGAACCCACTCCTCCGCCTCCGGAGCCGAAGCCCGAGTTTGTGCAGTGGGTAGCCCCGGTTTACACCAAGGAACAGTTGGCGGCCAGAGAGAAGAGAGAGGCCAAGAGAAAGGCGTTGCGCGACGCCTACTATCGGATGGACGAGGCCCAGAAGGAAGAAATAAGACGGCTGTGGGAGGAGGCTGAGACCAAGGCAAACACAGGAGTGGTGTCGCTCGCGGCCGATGCCATTGTTCGCGCCATGAGAGTGACTTTGGGAATCAAGGAAGAGGCGGCGCCGGAAGCGAAGCCTCAAGAGGAGTCGGTTACGAAGCCGGATGTCAAGACTGAAGAGAAAAAGGTCACTGCTGCTCCTGCTGAGTCTTCTAAGGTCGCACCCAAGGCTGCGTTCTCGGCCATGGTCTCTTCGATGATGGCGGCTGTTTCCGGTACCAAAGCCGCTGTGGCTGCTCCAGCTGCAGCGGAAGACGCCGTTCCAGCTCCAGTTACAGAGTCAGAGACGAACCCAGAGCCAGTTCCAGAGCCAATACCAGAGCCAATCTCCGAGCCAGAGCCAATCCCAGAGTCAGAGCCAATCTCCGAGCCAGAGCCAATCTCCGAGCCAGAGCCAATTCCAACTCTGATTCCAGAGCCAGAGCCTATCTCAGAGCCGGCTCCTTCCCCAGCTCCTTCCCCAGTCCTCGCCCCATCTCCCGCTTATCCAATCGCAGATGTCGCTGTTCCCACCGAATTGGATATCGCAGCCGAATCTACAAAACCGGCCGTAGTGGCGGAAACAGAGATGCCAACCACCACTGTGCCAGTGATGGAATCAATCTTGGCCCGGATGGTGGTGAAGCCAAAGCCAAATGAAGTTGCGACGGAGCAGCCAAAGGCAGAAGCAGCAAAACCTTTGCCAAAGAAGGAGCCGGCCAGAGCTCCATGGACCGGATTGGTGCGCTTCGTTAATCCCAATGCACCAAAGGCGAAAAAGGCAGAGGAAGAGGGGGCAGTAAATCCTTTAGAGAAGGTTCCAACTCCAGAAGAGAAGCCTTCCATTCAAGAGGAGAAGCCTTCCATCCCAGAGGAGAAGAGCGCATCGGCCTCTCCTCCCTCCGAAAAGGAATCAGCATCGCCTAAGATTGCTGACTCAGTGACTCCCTCAACCCCAGTATCCTCCCCCGAGGATAAACCTGATGCTCAGCCAATCCCAGCTGAACCAGAAACCAAGGCTACCGAGAAGGAGGACACAAAAACAGCGGAGATTGCCGAGGAAGACTCTGGCGAAGCTCCCACTACCGAGGCTATCCACAAAGTCGTAGAGGAGGAACAAAAAGAGCCAGAGCCTCACAGGGAGGCCAATGACAAGGAAGCAGGCGTGCCTGAATGCAAGCCTACTGCCGATGATGACTGTGAATCGAGGAGAACGATCACATTCAGTACAATAGATGAGGTCAGGATCTACGAAGTGGTAGAGCCAATGCCAGAGCCAGAGGATGAGTCTATGGATGACACAGAGAATTCCGACGACTCTGACGACGACCAAGTCCAAATTAAAGCCAAGGATCTAATCAAAGCTTTGGCTCAGCCGGCAACAAAGCCTGCTGAGAAGATGCCAGCCTTGGCTAAAGTTGCTGGCCTCTTTAAGTGGGCAAAGCCAAAAACTCCTTTACAGGCGCCACAAAAGCCGGAGATCCCAGCTCCTCGGAAGATGAGGGCGCTCCCAGCTCCTCCCAAGATCGAGAAGACCCCATCCCCAGGGATTTTGAAGAAGGTCTCAGCTTATGGCTCTTCTCATCGCAAAAGAGCAGGGGAAGCTGGATGGAGTACAGAGCCAGAAGAGCCCTTCCAGTGGAGTGAGAGAGCTGCAGCCCACTACAGAAAGTATACTCCAACCTTCTGTGAAGTTGAACAAATCAGGACTCCAGAGGAAGTAACTGAAGTGACGGCTCAGATCCAAGATAAAATCTCAGATACCATCCAAGAGATTATAGAGCTGCTCTCTGGCTCAGACTGCAGCGACTGCGAAGAGGAGACTCCAAATGATGAGTCGACCAAAAGCAACGAGCCAGAAGCCAATAAAGACGGTGCTACAGCTGAAATCGACGGAACTATTCAAACCAATCCTTGGCTGGAGGATCTGGGATCGTCGATGGAGATATTCACCACAACAGTCGCCGCAGCCAACACAATTAGCAGCGAAGCGACTATGGTAGAGGAAGATGGGCCCAACACAAAGGCGAAGGTGCCTCAGAGTGAAACTGAGGTCCAGCCAGTTCCAGAAGCTGAGCCCAAGATTCCAGAAGCTGCTGAAGAGATTCCAGAAGCCGAGGCCCAGCCAGTCCCAGAAGCCGAAGCTGAGAACATTCCAGAAGCTGAGCCCGAGATTCCAGAAGCCGCTGAAGAGATTCCAGAAGCTGACGCGCAGCAAAGTCTAGAAGTTGACGCACCTCCAGCTCTAGAATCTGACGCACCTCCACATCAGGAAACCGGTGCACAAACAGAGCAGGCCATTCAAGATTCTTCCTCGGTTTACTCTTCCATCAATGAATCCGGGGCCAGTAGCATCTGCGAGGGAATAAAGAAGCTTCTTAATGTCAAAGGAATGACATTAGGAAAGTTGACCTCAAGAGTAACGAGACCCAAATCACAGGCTCAAAATGAATCTACAGATGAGACCTGGATTCTTGAAGAGGACCCAGAACCACTTGAACCCGGACATGAATATGATGCGATGCTTGAAGGGTTAGCCGACGAAGTGGAAGAAACCAAAGCCCCAAAGGCAGTAAAAAAAGTGACGCTTGAATCAGTCTTTGACTTCCTTAACCCAAGACAGAAGGGAGAGTTGATGAAAGTCGCCTTTATCGCCGCAGACGAAGCTTCTGATGAAAAATATTCGGAGAAGCCAGACGAAGGCACTGCCAAAGAAAATGCCGAGAAGCTAGCATTGATAGCTGAAAAGCGCAGAAAAGGGCTTGATGAACCGGTCGTTCCAAAGCCCCTCAAATTAGTTGACAAATGGAGGGGCAAGAAGGCAATGAGCGGGTTCTTCAAAAAGAATGATGTGAATTCAGAAAGACTCTTTCTACTTTACCAGAAAGACTTTGAGCGCCAACAGAGGCTTCAATTTGAAATTCACCTTTTGGGCAGAAGACGCTGTTATTATCAAAAGAAAAATGATCCAGACGTCGATGAAGCCAAAGCTGAGTGGTTTAGAGTTACAAAAGGAGACTATGATGCCTTCGAAAAAGGATTGAAGGCTGAGTTGAGGGACAGACGGAGCAGGTACGAGAAGCAAAAAGAAGACTTCTGCTACCTTAATCCGGAAGAAGCAGAGGTTTTACATCTTCTTGATGAGTGGGAGAAAGGGCCTTTCGATCCTTATGGAAATCCACAATATTTCCACGAGGATATGTACGCACCAGTCGAATACTATTAAAATAGTATGACTGGAACATACTTGCTATTCTAGACGTTGCTACTACAGAAATACCCTCCACTCATCAAAAACTGCTGCTTCGGTCCTAGATAGAAGCTTCTTCAGAGAGAATTCATTAACTGGCCTTTCTGCTATGAATAATTGTTCCCCCGCTGATTACTGATGTTGATTCCCGTTGAGATGCTGATAACTGACCAAAAGTCCCAATTCCCTAGTCCCCAATTCCTTAGTCCCCAATTCCCTAGTCCCCAATGGCCGAATCAGCCTCAACAGAAGAGACAAAAAGTAATCAAAAGGAAAGCATGATCTCATAGCAAGAACTTAAAGGCCAGATGCTAGTGCCTTGTTGGGTACCATGATTTGCCAACCAATAGTTTGCTGGATTCAAATCATGATTAGATTAGCTGGTACTGGTTCCTGGTCCCAAGTCCCAAGTCCCAAGTCCCAAGTCCTAAGTCCCTAGTCCCCGGGAATCAGGCCGGCTGATCTGGTCAGGTATGATGAAAGTGTTACTATGGTAGACATAAATGGATCTGGCAATGGCTACTACCAAATCAATTCTGAAGGGCTCAATTCTAGGCACTGCCCGCAAGCAAATTATGCTATTAACTCTTTGCTACCACCTCAGCGAATAAGTAGCGCTTTCTAGCCCATTCAGTCAGAAAGCGGAAGGAGAGGGGAGTACGAAGTTGGAGATGAATGAGGAAGCGGAAGGAGAGAGGAGTACGAAGTTGGTGGGTTGAGAGGAAGAGGAAGGAGAGGGGAGTACGAAGTTGAAGTGAATGAGGAAGCGGAAGGAGAGGGGAGTACGAAGTTGGTGGGTTGAGAGGAAGAGGAAGGAGAGGGGAGTACGAAGTTGAAGTGAATGAGGAAGCGGAAGGAGAGGGGAGTACGAAGTTGGTGGGTTGAGAGGAAGAGGAAGGAGAGGGGAGTACGAAGTTGAAGTGAATGAGGAAGCGGAAGGAGAGAGGAGGAAGGGGAATCTTTGCTTGACTGGACCCAGCCACATTTCAAAAATATGTGGCTTGGCAGTAACCAGCAGGCAAACCCAGCTTGGTTCTCAAAGAGAAACCACGCTGGTCACTCGACTGGACCGGCAGACGGCCTTTAGGCCGATGCTGAAGAAACCAGCGAGTGAAAGGCCACAGTGAGAGCCCTCGGCTTAACCTGTGGTCCCCGACCGGACCGATGCAGCTTTCTTTAGAAAGTTGTACTCGCAGAAACCGGCGGGTAAAATCCATAGCCAAAAATGGCTATGGTAGTAGTGGAGTATTAGTGTGGATGGCATAGCCTTCATGCTACTGCTCTACAGCTAGAAAATCCATTTTGTGAAAAGCTTCGGCTTCACAAGATGGTATCCCATCGGGAGATCTGAAAGGCAGACTACGAGAGGGATCGTTGGCTCCATGGTACCGGCGAAGAGTTTCGCGCAGACCATGGCTCTCTGGAAGGGCCAGAGAGGTGGATATGGTGAGGAGAGACAACGAGGATAGTGGTTGATGTTCGTGGTTGGAGAGGAGAGAGAATGAGGATAGTGGTTGATGTTCGTGGTTGGAGAGGAGAGAATGAGGATAGTGGTTGATGTTAATGATGGGGCAGATATAATGATGAGGATGAGAGAAGGCGAGGAGATACGAGGAAGATGAGCTGGCGAGAAGAAGAGGACGACGATGTTGGTGGTTGGAGAGGTAGAATGATGAGGATGAGAGAAGGCGAGGAGATACGAGAAGGATGAGCTGGCGAGAAGAAGACGACGATTTTGGTGGTTGGAGAGGTAGAATGATGAGGATGAGAGAAGGCGAGGAGATACGAGGAAGATGAGCTGGCGAGAAGAAGAGGACGACGATGTTGGTTGAAGCAGGTTTAATGCGAGAGAAAGCTTATTGAGGATGCTGGCCATACAAACAGTCGGGATTGATCATTGATAGCATGTGGAAGAGGAATGGAGGATACGCAACAGACTGCAAGAGACGAATGAGTGGATGGATCATGCTTTCATGCTACTAATGGCTTTGTTTGTGTTGTCGCCCGCTTCCCAGGGCAAGGATTTTATCGCAGAGGCAGCTCTTTGAAGTTATACTGTTTTCACAAATAATTTTGAGACTTATAATAGTGGAGCTTCGACAAGGGAAGCATCCATTACCTCTAGTTAAAAAAAAAAAAAAAGAACAGAGAAAGAGATGGAAATAGAAAATGAGGTGAAAAGAGAGAAAAAGATGGAAGGACTGGAAGTCGTGAAACTAAGTTGCAGGAGTACGCTTGTTCAAGCGGTGGTGATAAAGTCTGGATGACCGAAATGGAAATTGGCTTACACTGCAATGACTTGAATCGATAAGAGATGAATGACTCCAATAATCTCTCATGGTCGGACAGAGGCGGGTACAGATATGATGGAAGGAAGAGTGCTGGCAACTTCCTTGCCTTGCCTGGACCTTGCAAATGGTCCAATCTCCGTTGGGGTGTAAATGGAATGGGGTGCTTGATTGAGAGGATTTGAGGGCTGCTTCGGGAAATTCTCATATGGCGCTATGGCGTTGTGGCCATCACCGTGGGATGGTAGCTAGTTGCTGGAATTTGCACCCAGACTTCGCACATGGACACACTGCGGGGATTTTGGGCGTACATGCGGTGTCGAATTTGCCATTGCTGCTTGGCTGGAGCATTCATGGAGGCAATGGATATTGCGTGATGCTAAAGGAGAAGCTATGAAAATAGCAAGGTGGTGCTATCCAGTTGCAAGATCTCAACTGGATTATGGTGCGGATCCAATCCCCACCTCACCCTTTGCTATGGCCAAGAGGATTAGCGGGTTAATCTTCTTAGCCAAATTACTTCCCCTTGATTGTCACTATATCTTCAAAGCTTCCAGAATGGGTTGGGACCACCGGGATAGCTATCTCCACGTAGAATACTCGTATATATGGCGTATATAGGCACGATGCACGTAGGGTTTGCAGCAGGCCTAGGGGTCATGCGGCACCTGCGTTTCATTTTGTCTTGTCCATCATATCTAAGTAACGGCACATATCTAATCTAATTACACTTCTATTGCTCTATTTTCCTTGACTATATGTCTAATGGTTAGTGTAACTGGTCAGATCCTGTAGATACACCGAGCATGCGTTATCTGACGGTGAAGCGCGCGGTCAACACTTCTTCCACACTTTCTCATCACACTAATAACCACCCATCTTTCACTATGACGAGAGAGGATTTGAATATTGCAGAGACATACAAGCAGATTACCGAAGCAGAAAAACAGGCACTGGCTTTGGAGTCGATGCTAGATGCCCTTGACAGCAAGATGGATTCTATTTTGGCTGAGATCGAGCAAAACCAGCTAGACGCCGCCCGTGAGAGAGAGAACGGGAAGCAAGTCGGGAAGGTGCCTGAGAACGATGAGCAGTCTTAATTAGGGAATTCAGCTCAGCGCTTCTTTGAGAAGCTTTAGCAAAGCGGCCCTTTCGATGAATTCCGGTTCTTGGGTCGGAAGGAAAGGATTGATAGGATATTTTGGGTTGATCACCATTCCATTCTCCGCGTTGCTGTCATTATTTTCCAATTCAGGGATATTTACCTTCGCGGGAGTTCCCTTCTCTAACCACCACTTACTGGCATCTGAACTTGGGGGTGGCATGACATCGTCATTATCGTCAATGAACTGAGACACGTCATTCATTGTGATAAGCACATTGATATCGCCAACTTCTTTCTTATATGTCTCATAGATCTCCTTCGCTATTTCTTTCTTTGCCGCCTCGTTTATCATTGTTGTCGACGCCTTGAATATAGCGTAGACCGGTCGATGGTCAGAAAATATTACTTCTTCGTCACAGTCGTAGACTTCTTGGCGCAAGATTTTGCCCTTGGACAAACTCAAGATCCGGTCCGTCCATGCTGGAACTCTTTGCTTTTCCGAGGTATCATAAACCTTGGTGTTGTTGTCAAATTTGTACGTGGGTGGGAACGTGATTTCCATCTCATTAAAGAACGGGAAAGATTCACCATTTGCCATTTGCTTGTTGAGCTGATCAAACTCAAACAACTTTTGGTAGTCCTTTTCAGCAATAAGAGCTTTGGCTTCCTCGTTTTGCAAATTTATTCTGTAGTTAAGATCTCCCAACCAAATAACGCCATCATGATCCCTGATTTTCTTGTGTTTGGAGAACAGGATACCTTTTGCAATTGTCTTGTAATCCTGATGTCTCTCATCTATGTTGCTGAAACCAGCAGCTAAATGGGAGCAAACAAAGCACAACAGAGTTTTCGAATAAGTCACAGATATACCTATTCCACCCTTATTGGCACTTATTCCACCAAGACCGGTCTTCTTCACCGATCCCTCTATATGTGAAATTTTAGAAACATGGCTCTCCTTTATAAACAAAAGTACAGCAATACCTCCCATTTGCCAAGTCCAAAGTGACATGTACTTCTCCTTATTCGCACTTTGCTCTTCTAAGATCCGCTTGATCTCTTTCTCCCAGACAAGAAAGTTGTCTGACTTTGCATTCATCATGTTTCCTGCGGTCAATTCAATGATTTCTTCAAATCCAACAAATACCAAATCATAGTCTTTGTCAATATCGTGCTTAGGAGGGAAAATCCAATCCTTTAGGTTCTCCTCGTGGCTCACCTCTCCATTGACATTGAAGGTTGTACAGAAGATTTTAATCTCTTTCTCGTAGCTAAACTCATTCGCCCTCTCGCTTAATGCCCGGGAAACATACTGATGAAATGGATTGTAAAGGACAACACCACTCTGATCTTCTAGCCTACCTAAAAGCTTCAACATAGCGACATCATTTTGTTTGACCTCTCCAACCACGTTCATGTACTTCCACATCAACAGCTTCTTGAGAGAATGCCTTGTGGTAGAGTTCTTCGAGTTTTGGATTTTGGTCATATTCGACAGGAACCCAATAGTTAGTTCTTTCAAGACTGAGTCGTTCTCCAGCCAAAGCTTGGCGTGTTGCAAGATGAGGTCATGAGGCACTTTGATGTTCATATCTCTAAATGCCAATTCGATTACTTCTTGACAAATTGTTTTCGACACAAAATTTGCCTTTGAAAGACAGTCAAAAGAATTCACCCGAAAAGAGCCTAACTGCCGTCCAATATATGAATTTCTTTCAACATCGTAAAATGTGGCACCGAAATCAGTCATGCAATTAACCAATGGCCTAACTATCTCTGCAGAGTTCAATGCTGAATATCCAAGTTTTTTCATATGGGCTGTGGATATGGGCATGTTTGTATATGTTAATCTGTAGTTGACGAGCGGAGCTTGTTTAAAGTTAGCTTCATCCGGCAAGTCTGAATTATGCACATCTTTATCTTTGATGAAACTATCTAGTAGCTTCTGGAAGTTTTGGTTGAGCTCTCCCTTATAAGTGTTTGTATCACCCAGTAGACAATTTACTACGTGGATATCGCCGTAGTGAGTACCCAAATCGTTGAAATGGCGCATGAATGCATGCTGCGACGCATCGAATGATCTGGTGAATACAACTTTCTTGCTTTTTTTGGAAGAAACGATGCTTTTCTTTGAGAAGTTAGTCTGTAGCTCCCAGAAGCTCGGCACATTTCCTCGTACTATGGTGTAAGAAAAGAAAAACCGCTCGGTATAAATTATAACTTCTGATTCCACAAAGTTTGAGACAGCCCCAGAGTCATCACAGCCCCATTCACCGAATAGGGGACCGTTCTTTTTACATGACTGCTTTGAAATCAATGTTATAAGAGCATCTTCGTCATCCTGCAATTTCAAGTTTACGGATTTTGCATAGCCTCTGGTAATGATGGTCAAAAAGCCACCTTTGTCGAACGTCTCTCGCTCGACTAAACTTAAAGTGGCCCGGAAATCTAGAAGTTCGGACGCCATGTATGAGTTCCACATGAATCGACTGAAAAAGGAGTCATTTGTGGTAATAGGATCATTGCCTGAAGGATTTCCCCTTTCCTGTAATGAGGTAGTTATGTCAAAATCCTGAGAGAAAAAGAAGCTTCCCAGTGATAAGAGTCTTCCGACAGATCCAGCAGGAGATCCAGAAGACGCCAGATCCGAATCGTCAGGTCCAGTAGCGAAATCATTGTCGTTCTTATTGATCAAGCCGTCATACCGGTCGCTATTGAGACAGAAGAAATCCACACTGTTGATCATATAAATATTTTCATCTAATTTGGGAGATGCAACTTTGGTGGAGCGAGTGATGAAGCCTAAGAAGATCTGGCCCTTCACATTGAGAAAGCCTAGAAAACCTATAAGCAGTTTGGCGTCGCGAGACTTGCTGGGAATGATTTCGGTGAATCCGTTTAAGTTCAATGCATCTGTGCGAATGAATTCCACAATCACCTTAAAGGAGTTGGCTGTTAGTTGTTTCTTTTTGGCATTGGACTTCGTATCGTGATGGTGAGAAATGTGTCTGTGGCTGTGTTCGAGCAGAGAATAATCTGGGTCAGGGTGCCGGATTATAAGGGAAAATGCCGGATCTACCACCACAAATGTGCGAGGATATTCATTGAGGAAAAGCCTCATTGGGAAGGAGCAAGGTAGGAAAGAAAGCTGATCTGGGTATGACCGTTATCGCACCGCAAGCAATAGTACGACACGACAATAGCGCGGCTTAAGTGTGTGGTTTTAGGCCGCGCACGCTGACCAGGAAATGTACTGGGGTCGTCTGTGGTTACATAAGCAGTACGATCCAGGCTAGAAGAATACTTAAGAGAATTATGGAGCAAGACACAAACAGCAGTAGCAATAAAAGGAGGCGAGCAGCAGCAATCGGAAGAGGAGAAATGCGCAAAAAAAAAACCCCAACCACAATTTACTGGCTAGTCTACAGCACACGACAAGAAACGTTTGTATAAATTGTAGACATCTAGTAAGCCTTCCGGGTCTTAGACTTTCTTTGAGTAGCCTGGTGGTACTCTGGAACCCACAGGGGATCAAAGCCCGAGGATTTCGCTGCGGTAACCTTCTTGGCAGGCGAAGTGCGGTTGAAGTAGGTCTGGAACTGGTTGTAGAAGAAGAAGTAGCCAACACCACCGATCAAGCCCACAAAAATAAGCTCCAAAAGCAACAATTGCGGGTTAAAAAAGGAAATAGGCACCTCGTCCACATTGGTCAATTGGCCCCTGGCTTGGATCACCTTCAACGAATCTTCAAACGCCACATACACCTGTGGCATCAAAAAGTAATTGCCCGCTTGCATGTCCAAGGTGATGGATTGACGGAAATTAATTGTCTGGCCTGGTTCCACCACCAATGGACCCAAACTAGTGGAGGTCAAGTTCACCAGGTAGTCACCTGTAATTGGGTCACGGAACGCACCACCCAAACCAACAACACTAAGTTCGATATCTTCCTCGTTGGTAAATGTGTAAAACAACTTGATGGTCAGGCCGACTGTCATTTGCCCCATATCAGAGGGCGCAAGTTCGGGGAATTCTTCAATCACATATTCAAGATTAAACTTGGAGAGCTGCTTCTCTTGGGTAGGAATTTCCACCGGTTGTTGGACTTCTTCTTCAGATGCACGAACGGCGCCCAAGGCGCCGAGCAATCCCAAAGCAAAAGTGAAAAGCTTCATGACTAGTAGTGGAAAAGCGAAAATAGAAACCCGCTCACTATTGACGTGTCCAGTGTGTTTGATCACGTGATGTGGGGCTTTGTGGGTGCGTTGCCTAAACTGCACTCTTTAGATCCACGCCAGCGGTGCGACTTCTCTTGTGTTAACACTGCCTATTATTATTGCCGCGTATCGCCAGTGTCGAGTGTATCTGCAAAAGAGCTCCATCTGTATATATGTTATTGATTTTTTGAAGAATTTGAAAGATTTTTCGGTTGCACGGATCATTTCGTCACATTTGTACCCGTATGAATACTCCAAGCGCGTTGAAATTTCAGGTTTTTCAATTTAGCAAGCCACTGCTTGTGTAGGGCCATTTACCATCTTCCTGTTTGATATAATACGACTAGTCTTTATGGATGTTAAGTTTCGCCTTCAGAGGAGTCAATAAATAGTGTCGGGTATGCTGCTATTTATCATATGTGCTAATGCTTCAAAAGATGCCATACTGTTCATGCCATTATACCTTGTGTATAATTAGTCTCCAGTAATTCCTCGAACTATACTTTTCAGCAATTGCAGCAAGAATTGGCAAAACTAGAGAGTATGAGAGCATTGAGACCGGTAGTATCAGTATACTCATTTCTCATCTCGAAAATAGCACACTTTATATATGAGAAGCTTCCTACACTTTATATTTGATAAGCTTATTACTTCAGGTGATTTTTGACTATACTGAAAGCTTCTTACCAAGATAAATATAAGGTCTTTATCATTGCAATGATGCAAACTCTAGTCATTTTTGTTGTACCCTCATTTTTTCCAATTAATCCAGTGTACTGAATATCAAGCTTTATTGTGAAGCAGAAAAGATAGAAGTTATGCTACAGTTAATATTTTTTGGGTTTTTATAAATTTTCTATAGATATATAACTATATCTTCGGATACCGAACAAGTATCCTGGCGGGCGCGGAACAAACACCCTTTGGTTTGGTTTGGTTTGGTTTTTTTTTTTTTTTTTAGGGTTTTTTGTTTTATATTTTTTTTTTTTGTTTTTGTAAATTTTGTGCCCTTTCCTGTGATCAAGATGCCCGGGGTAAACAAGTAGGCCTTTTT